>JAGDQP010002057.1:98018-110499 GCA_022664845.1 Lepisma saccharinum | reverse complement strand
TGGCTACTACTTTTCATTTGTGTTCATCGTTGTCCAACTTCGTAGTTTTTTTGGTTGTCTTTAATAGCTCACTGGAAGTTTGTACACCGCTTAACGTAAGAGCCCTTCTAAATCACATTCTCTCTCACAGAGTTTTCTGTTTATACCAAGCAAGCACTGCTATCGAGTTCCTACCATTAGCAGCTATCTCGCAATGCTGACATTCTATGAAATCAAAAATTTTCGTTTTTACTTCACTTTACAGTGCAAGTTTTATATTTTGCGGTTTTTTTTTAATGCGTGAGTTTGAGAGGTTCTTTGCGTGAGAGCGTGAGTTGATGCTTGAATCAGTGTTACTCATGAATTTTGCGTAAGAGTTCCCAAGTCTGTATTTGCTTTAAGAATTCAATCTGAAACAAACTGTATAAAAAGCATTTACAAACAAAACAAGGCTATTATTTGCTTATGTAACGTATTTAAACTTATATATAATCAACACGTTGTATCATATCTGCAAGATACCATTAGTCACTAACAGTACAAGAAATTTATTGTTTAGCGTAGTGATACCGTTCAATAATTGAACGGATATTGGACATATTTGTTCTAAGGAAGATAGAACATATGTGACTAAGGAAGATAATTTCTATTACGAACTCCTTTATCGTAATAAGCAATTGAAAAGATCTGTGTTACAACACAAAAGAGTCACAACGCTGGTACTATTTCTTCAAACAGTGTTTTGTTTTTAATTTTTATACAATACCATTCTACGAACACCTTTGTGCAACAAAATTTTACAAGGGGGTTTCCTTTTTTAACAGTACTCGGCATGTAACCAACTATTTAATGGAACGAAGCATTTCCTGTGCGATCCCACCTTTTCAATAGTCTCTTGCTGCGCTTTTGCAGTAAATTAACTTAACGCACAAAGAGAAAATGCGTTCATAACAAGTGGTGCAAAAAGTGCAATAAAGAACAGAAGGAAACTGAAAACAATCGTTCTTAGTAACAAAAGATCATAAGAAGCAAGGAATCTATTCTTTGGATAGACAATGGAGACAATTGGTCGGATTTTGATTAACACTATCATAATAGAACATATACCAATAAGAACAGTAGGAACGGAGGTTTTACTAAAGTGTTATACACTTGGTATCTATAGCAACGAATAACGTTACTATCAACTTTGTTTCATGGTGAACAAAACTAAATAAATATAATGTTATTCAATCCAAATGAAAAATCATGAAACAAAATCATGTTACACACATGTGTGTGTATGTGTAAAGGGGATTAACTCCTAACTCCTTCGTTACTGAACACTGTAACGAGGGACGCATCATAATGATTTAGAATTTTCAATGAGTCGTGTTCATTGTCCCGCCGACTGGCAGTTTATGCGTAGCATAAAGAACCAACCTACTATTAGTCTCTTTAAGGCTCAATCCAAGTGGGCTTTCCCGCCTTTTTCGTTTGACGTCAATTATTCAAAATTCAGTGCAGGTAAACAAAATGTAACTTTCACAGACCAAAGTTCGTGTCATGCTTCAATAATGAGTTTAATTAGCTTTAAGAAAACGTTAGTAATAACTTCAGGATTGCGTCCAGACATTTTTGGGACATTGTTCTGATTACATTAATAAGATTAATTCAATTTATTATTTTTTTTACTTTTAGTCCATCTTAAAAAACATGTTATTTTAATCCTTTTTAATTATTTTTTTTTTCTTATGAATTCATCTGGTACTTAGACAAAGTAATAATACTTAGTAGAAATAATAAGTGCGTAAATAGGAAAAGTGATATTAGGGCAGTGACAATATTGACAATAAATCACATTATTATTGAATATATAGTCTTTATTATATCAGAATTACACAATATTTGAAGTTCCCTGAATTGATGATCTGACTATCCATTAATTGTTAGATTTTGAGGTTTCATTTTGAGATTATAAGCTTCAGCAGAAATCAAACTCGGGACGATTAAGGCAAACAGCGAAGCGAGTCTTACCCTCATTTGTCTCGTTGGTCAGAGGTCCTGAGAAGAAATTCCATAAATTGTGCTTGATAACTGAAATGTACAAGGAAAGAAGGGGGAATGATCATAAAATGCTATTTATCGTAATATGCATTTTAAAGTATTTTCTCTCGCATTTACTTCCATGTATTTAATATTCTAAAAACCGTTATGACTTGAAGATTATTTCCACTTTTTATATCTTGTTGTTTAATACTTGTTAGAAGTGTAAACCGAGTTTTGTTTTTGTTTTTGAAGGGACATCTCTCTGTACTCTCTTCAATTGTAACTATAGCCAACTGTATTGTATTGACCGACGATGTCCGTTCTGGAATTTTATAGTTCAGTTATATCATCCAATTTAAATTGAATTTTTATGGCCTTTAGGCAACTTTTGCTCAGGCCGAATCGATAACGATGGAATGATTGGTAGAATGAAGAAAGTGAGAGGAGACTGGAGAACCCCGAGGAAACCCACGCACACGGTGCTTGTGCAGTACAAACCCACATGGCACGAGCAGGGTTTGAACCGACGACCGCAATCGCCAGAGGTGAGCGCTCTAACTATTGATCCACCACAGCTTAATTAAACCACATTATCCCTTCAACATTCTTTTATTTGCCCTTTTTGAATTTGAGCTTAAAGCTAATTTAGTTTATTCTTTGATTTGGGGGTACACACAGGAAGCATGAGGCTGACCAAGCGGTTAATTGTTATCTTGAAACTGAGAGAATGCATATATTTTATATTGTAAATTTAAAATCTTTCTTTTGATGAGTTATCTAACAATTTATTAGAATCCAATTAATAACTACAATTTGCATTCCATTCTAACCAGCTAATATACGAGGAAGAACTCTTTTAGTCTTTTGCCAAAACTTATGCATTTCGCATTCATCTAAAATCAATTGCTGTCGTTTTAAACATTTGAATCGGAGTTGACTACATTGTTCCATATTGACAAACGTGATCTTAGTCTTGCTTTCAGCATTGTGTATCTAGTGCATATAACTACACAATTACTCATTATAATGCCAACGAAAGAACTCAGCACCTTTTGCGATATAGGAAGTGTTGCCCGCCCACAAATCTTCCCATAAAATAAAAGTAATATTTTGAGCATTGATTATGTAGATTTGGTTTATTTTGAAACTACACTTTCCAACTAATCCGCAAGGAAGCCTACCAGGATTTTAATTCAGGGAGCTTTACAACCAAATTTAGGGGATTATCAGTAGAGATTCGCAAGGATTGTATAGACTTTTAACAGTACAAATTTTAAAGCTATGGAGCTGCTCGACTATTTAGAGGAGTGACGATAAGGCTCTGGCAGAAAGAGCCAGTCTAATAGGGTAACTGTCAAAGTCCATGTGCAAGAAAAGGTTGAAATCTTGTAACATGAGGAGTACATCTTGTTCGTAAAATGATTGACATGTAGAAGGAAGATTACGATTTGGCGCAAGTGACCTACATATGTTGACTCTGCTGGCAACATTCTTCAACTCCTTTTGGAAGATCTTTTGGGAAAACTCTTTGTTATTGGACAGTTCAAATCCCCCTCCCCTTCCTCCCGCATTCTAAAGAAAATAACATTCACGTTTGGAGAACGCGGCAGACAAACAGCAGATTATCTACGTAATATCCATCTTTTTTCTCATTGGCGCAAGTGAAAACAAACTGCTACAGTAAGAGAACTTGTATGGCCCTACATCAATCGTAGATCAGAACTGTTGCAGTGTTTCGAAATATATGTATATTATTATTTTTTAAACCTGCTAAATCTGGGAGAAATCTCAACAGTAAAACAATTACAGGAAGAACGTGTAGTCCTATGGTTTGATCACCCAGTGTTCCAATTCACAAATTTTTATCTAAATTGATGCTGCTTCTCTAATTAACATACTGTGAGTGCAATTTCTTCGTCTCATAAATACCTAGTTCAAGTGATCTAGTGGACAAGATGGTGTACTTTGGTACGGTGCCAAGCAGAGTGGAAACGAGTCACCGGGTCACGGTTTGAGCCGGGACTATGCTTGGGAACCCGTTCTGATCCGATTTCGACCCTTGATCCAAAAAACAGAACAGATTTTATTTTCATTATTACACACTGTTGCATTTGAATAGTGCTTTTATCAGGGGGTGACCAAGATAGGGGTTTTATACATCAAACACGACACATTCGACGTTGAAAAATTCCCAACAATACTAATAACCATGGGAGGATTTATGGGGGACTTCTACCTTAAAGTAATTACGCCTGCCCTCCTCCCTCGGTCTCTCTTCTAAATCTGTCTATGGTAATAACTAATGGAAATGGCCTCATATCTACCAAAAGAACAAAAATAGCGGTGGACAAACGACTGCAGACTGAGGTAGTCGTGTAATCGCTCGAGTCAGCATTCGATCATGGGATTGCTAGATCACAAAATGAATCAGATCAATCTTGGCTAGTCGGATCAGGCTTTGGGTCGGGTCATCTATGACTTTTGGTGACCCTGTTCGAGCTCTAATGCTAAGGAGTTAAGCATGTTCGGGCCTCCTGCCGCCAATATTGACTCAGGTTTTCCTCAGTTTCACCAAGCGAATGCCGTTATGATACTGTAATTAGGAAAACCTTCTAGTCTTCCCCTTCTATATCCCGAGAAGATTGACATATGACAGACTTTGGCCATAGTGCTCCCTGCATGCTCTACAAATGGATTATATATTAAATTTAATACTACTAAAGCATTGAATGGTGAACAGTGCTTCAGGTCCTTATCTTTTAAAAGATTATTTGGAATGTGATATTTCTTGTGATTATAGAGCCGCTCTTCGCTCATAAATCGTAGTTTGGTAACATTTGAAAGGCACCACCTGTCTGTGAGAAGGTGTTTGTGTGCGTGTTTTGGCCAAAACGGAAGCGCAGGAAGCAGAGTGAGAAGGGCGTTTGTTTCTGTTGTGACGTCATAGAATTTTCGATTTCAGTGCCACGTGGAAAGTCTCCCCTACTACATCCATTGATTTCCACCACTATCACTGCAATGACGTCATTACGTGACGTCATTCTCTCTACCCTGTTTCTCCGGCAAGTTTCTGGTCCAGAGCTTTCCGCCTTTCAGTGTAGCTCATTCAGGAGCACGGCAACTGACTGCTTCCTTCGTCTTCTTTCATTCACCACCCTCGGCCTTTACGAGATGTAAAACATTGGAGAAAGCGCTATGAAATGTCAGAACTGTTTCAGCGCTTTCGAAATTATGCGGATATTTAAAAAAATATTCGAAAAGAACTGTGCGAGTATTCTCATTATTAGATGCTGACTAATCGCCGGATATACTGATAATCGTATAAATGAATAACCGAGTAATTATAGAAATACTTCAAACGCAAAAAAAGGAGTACTCGAATCACGAAGAAACGGTTATCGAGTGTTGGAATGTTCGCTATCCAGATAATTGTTTGCTTGTCTTTATTATACTTGTTCGATTATTCGTTATCCGAAAAAAATTACTCGATTATCCGTTATGCAGATAATTGTTTGATAATTAATCCGTTATCCGCATATTTATCAGGGATAAGAGTTCGATTATCTATTATCCGAATACTTACTCGATTAATACGTTATCCGAATAATTGTTCGATTATCCGACCTTTAGATAATCTTTTGAACCATCTATTTATTTTACCCTGCTTGTTCAGAAAATGAATAAAATTTCAATGATAATACGTACAAAAAGCCGTGCGTGCAAATAATACGTGCAAAGAATATTATTACAACGCATATTGGAGCTCTTGGCAGGACAGTATAAGACATTGTAGGGCAAAACTACGCCAGCAACATCTCCCTCATTGTTATCCTCCCAACAATACAAGATATTGAATGTGGCGTGTAAAACGTCGTGACAAATCTCTGTGAGTGGATGGGACTACAGCCATCATTTCCTTCAGTTCATTCATATTGTACCGTAATGTTCTTGTGATTTATCTTATAGGGTACCTAAGGTAGAGCTAATGGATACTCGGGATTGTCTTTTTAGCCCCTCAACCAGTTTATTATGAAAATGAGATAGTTTAACAAAAAGAGTGTCCCGAAGGAGACTAATTACAAGGATAAATGTTTGATGTAGACGTCTTCTTCTTTGGGTGTCTTCTTCAAAAAGAGGTCTAGGATGAGGTGCCGTACCAGAAGTGATGCCTTCTGTGTACAATGAGGTGAATTAGGTAGAATACACACCAGAAGCGATGTCTTCTGTGTATACGAGGTTTGTTCCAGAAGCGATGCCTTCTGTGAACTAAGGTAGTCATTAGTTAGGCTAAGTACATATCAGAAGCGATGCCTTCTGTGTATCAGGATGTTCCAGAAGCAATGCCTTCTGTGAACAGGTAAGGAGGTGAGGAGTTGATCACCCAGGAGTAAGTGATACTCTAAAGCTGGCTCATCGTGGTTTTATAGTCTTCTTTGGGTGTCGTCCTCCAGGTCCCGCCTTCGACGACTCCAACCCCCTCTGCATGTTGATATCAGCTCCATCTGATGTGTTCATGTAGAGTTGGTCTTGTCGTCTGCTATTGTGTCACTCACTTGTTTTGTTATTGTTTCCACACATGTTTATTTACAAACACAGCTATACTGTTTACATAATATACATATGTGTGCTAATACAAGGGATATTACACTTTCCTTTAGTACACTCTTTCTTTAACCAAACCCCACAACCAGAAGTTCATTCAATCCCATTCATATACTAGGGAATGCTTCATCGAGGGAAGCACGCGAAGAATGGTGAAGTGCAGCATGTATAGTCGGAAATACTTCTGAGTGCAAACTATCAAGAGAAACGGGGAGGAATGAAACATGTGAAGGTAGGAGTCAGCCGAATTGAAAAGGTAAACCAGCAGTGACAGCACGTTCCTGGGAAAGTCAGATATCTGCCTGGAAATTTTAAGTAGTTTTACAAATTAAAGCCAAACAACAGTCAGTCTTTTAGGGTTACTCCGATAAAAAGGAAGAAATAGAAGCCTGAACTAAGATTTGAACACAGTTCGTCCAGTTAGAAGTTTCAGAGTCTTAACAACTGGGCCATGCTCCCAATGAAATTAAACAGCAGACGAGAACAGTAGAGGGTGTTGAAAATGTGTTACCCGAACGCCGATGATATAAACTAAGTTACTTTTCACGATTCACCGTTTTAATCACTTCTGTATTTGCCAATAAGGATCTAAACATCCATTCATTGAGAATATTTTCTATTACTTTGCAAATAAATGATCAATATGGAGGAAGAAGAAAGTTAAATAGCCCATTAAATAGAAAAAGGTTTCTATTTCTGCGCATCTTCGTAAATGACATTGGAACTAAAAATTGAGCCTTTCAAATAACGTACAAAAGATTCACGGTGCTTTACAGGATTCATGCCGTTATCTGTAAACAGTATACGCAAAAGAATGGTGTTCACTTCTTTGTGGCTGAGACGTCCAGTATTCCCTTCGCAGACATCAACCATCGAGTCGGTCCTCATAGATTTATCGTACGTATGACAAATTCTTTAACAACTCTGAGTATCTCGGTGAAACTAATGTCAGGCGCTACGCCAATATATTTTCAAAGAAGAGAAAGGCTGTTTCATGTGTATTATACGAGCGTTAGAATGTTGTTCACATTTCATATTGTCATGTGGTGTTTACAGGATGTACTAACACAATTATTCCTAATTTTTTAACAGATTTTTTTTGGAAATGCTTTAAGGCGCAGTAGATATTTCCACTTTAGTGTGACTATTTTATATTACCTTATGTATAGTAAGGAACAGTGTTCCAGTTTCTAATTCTATTAGTAAGCCAACATGTAAGAGATGTAACGAAAGTTGAAGAACAGGCGTTTTTCAGCTAAATCTACATTTTTACAGATCCTGATTGTGAACCAGAGACATCACAAATCAAGTACAAACGCACGTGTCTGTCATAGTCCACTTGGTCAAGTGGGTATCATATAATGAATTACATCGAGCAAAATAAGCATAGAGAAATTATATATATATATATATATATATATATATATATATATATATATAAAAATCACAGCCATATTCAATCCACTAGTGGATGAGGCCTCTCCCCGAAGGGAGGAGTTGGTCTACTGCTCCCACGCTGACCAGACGGGTTGGGAGAGGAGAGCCGAAGCCCTCACTGTGATCGCTACCTCTTTATTCAGGTAGCTCCCCAATTGGCCTCACGACGCTGGGTGGACGCCGCACAGGCAACACCATCTGGAGTACTGCAACGGTCACCCGTCCAAGCACTGACCAGACCCAGAGCTGCTTGACTTCGGTGATCTTACGGGAACCGGTAGACCAGCTCGGCTAGGGCGTTGCCACATAAACAGAAGTCCTGACTGACATATCAACTTCCAGTCCAAACGGTTTAAAATAGAAAGTTGAAATTTATGTCTATTCGGGCTTTAACTAACCTATTTCACTGATGTTCGGTAAGGGAGCAAGGAAGGACATTTTTCGAAAGTAGAAATGTAAAACGTTATTTCTTTTGTTAAAAAAGAGATTAAATATTTCTTGGTCAAAGGTGGGATCGAATCCCATACCCTTAGCATAGCTGTCAAGTGGTTTACCCACTACACCATTTATTTTATTTATTTTAAACTTTGATCGCCCTAAGCGGGCCTTTCCTTATTCAATTAGTTCTGTCAATCCTTTCAACTTTACCTTACTTAGTTACCTAACTACTGACAGCACAGTTAAAATCACATTCTTGCCCGAGGCGGGAATCGAACCCACGATCCTTGAGTCGCCAGACTTCCGCACTAGCGAGCACAACCTACTGGATGAGCTTTTTATACACACTCACAAACATCTATGCCCGGGCTGTAATTCGAACCTACGATTCTTGAGTCAACAGATTACCTTGCTAGACCGCTCGACCACCCAGATCGGTTCACCATATAGCCCGATGTAGTAAAACGGATTCCGAACAGCTTTTACAGTAATGAGAATGAGCTTATACGTATAATCGATATATAAAAACAGAAGTCCTGACTGACTGAGATATCAATGCCCAGGCCAAACGGTTTAAGCTAGAAACTTGAAATTTATGCAGTACATAGGTTTCATGACGTACGAAAGGGAGGATTTTTGAAAATTTGGCTTGAATGGGCAGAAAAGTTGTTGCGACAGACTTTGCTGATAGTTCAAGGAGGGACGCGTGCTGATGAAGTAAACGCGTGTATCAAATCTTTATATTTACTACCTCTTGTCAACAAATGATGTCTTAAGAGGAACGTGAGAGTCCACATAAATGGTGACATGGCGCCAGGAAAATTTTCTGATATCCTTCTCAAAATTGGTGATGAAGAGTCTCCTACCTTTGAAGGAAAATAAGTTTACCTCATTGTCTCATTCAGGTCGTATCCAGTGTAACAGATCTTGCATCCAAAATTTATCCTGATATGCAGAATATGCAAGAGAAATCCATGGAATAGTTATGTCAGCGTGCCATTTTAACACCTAAAACAATGCAGCAGCCGCAATAAACAAAAATGTCTTAGATTCTTTCGACGGTGACCAAATGGAATTCCGGTCCGTAGACTTGGGAGTTCAGAGTGATGATGTGATTCACTACACCGTGGAATTTCTAAATACATTAAATCCTCCAACCCTTTCCCGGACATAAATTTCTCCTACAAGTGAGAATACCTGTAAAGTTGTTGAGAAATCTCAACCCGCCTAAATTTTGCAATGGTACCAGACCACGGGTACAAGCTCTCCATAGGAATGTGATCTTGGCTACGGTGGTAACTGGTTCTTCTCACGCGGAATCTGTGCTCATACCACGAATACCGAACATACCATCCGAGTATCGATTTGATTTTAAAAGGTTACAGTTTCCCTTAAAAGTCTTTTTCGCAATGACTATAAATAAGTCCGACGGGCAGACTCTCAAGGTAGCAGGGATTGACTTAAGGGAGGATTGCTTATCACATAAACTGTTTTACGTAGCGGGTAGTTTGGTAATTCTAGCACCACAAGGAACAACTACAAATATAGTTTACAAAGAAGTCCTTCAGTACCTTAATATGAAAAATATAAATATTATCTTTGTCTCTCATTTTAGGATAACTGTATCTACATACAGTACGTTTAGTCTAGAAAGGAGTGTAATTTAGTAGAAAAATACAGCAAGAAGTAAGGATTAAGAATAAGAATAAGAAAAACCTGTATCAATCCCTGAAAACTACGCGAGTGAAGCCGCGGGCAACTGCTAGGTTAACACAAAAATACAAAAATGTTATTAATGAAAACGTGGTTTTAATTATAACGTTGCGTGAATTTTGAACTTGAATTTTATTTATGGCCTTTAGGTATCTAAGGCTCAGGCCGGGATAGCGGAGGTCAAAGTATTCGGGAAGGTGTCGACCAGAGCTTATGTTGAAGGTGCCACCCCGGCATTTGTCTGGTGTGGCTCAAGAAACCCCTGGAAAAACCTCAGTGAAGATGGTCGTCCACTGGGATTGAACCCACGACCTCCCGAATGCTACGCCAATGCTCTGCCACTGAGCTCCTTTTTTAAAAAAAAAAAATGTTCGACCTAAGCAGGCCTTTCGTTATTTAATTGATTCTGTCAATCCTTTCACATTTACCTTACTGATTTACCTAATTACTGAGAGCACAGTTAAAATTACATTCATGCGCGAGGCGGGATTCGAACCCGCTATCCTTGAGTCGCCATACTACCACATTTGCGAGCACGACCACCTAGATCGGCCACTACGACGGCTCAGTAATTATCACATCGCATCGTTGGTCACTGTTTTGACAACCTATAAAGTTCAACATAGATATAATTAGTTTTTCTAAAGCAATGTTCAATTGAGCAGAATAAACAGGATATGGGAATTTCCAGTGACACACACGTGTCTGCCTTTGAGAATCATGGTCAGAGACACACAATTCTGCAGAAAGATAAATAAAACATAATGAGCAACAATAACAAAGATGAAATTGTTTCCAGATGGCGTTTTGCTCTTTTGCTGACGACTTTGTTAAATATTCTTTTCATTGTTCGGTTGGTTTGATGACGGGGTTTATTTCGCCACTTTGTTCAAGCTTTTAAATTTATTTTGATGTACTCTCATTTATATGTTCTAAAATATTTTGTTCTTAATACTGGGCATTACAAAAGTTCCACGTGGGTATTAGCGGTGGTGCTATTGTCCTGTAATTGTCCTCGTTTCATTCTTTCTTGTGACTTTGTGTATGTTCTAATTTGTTACTAAAATAAATTAAGAAACTTTTGCAACTGCCACGTGTGTGTCCAAACATAACTAAAAATCATGATGGTTTTCTATAAGGACTGACGCAATTCTTTCTGAAGTTGTTGTTTTCAAACGAGTCTGAGGGATGTCACGAGTATGAGGGATGGCGTTCCTCAGCTAGAATCCTTGCAGAGGAAGAGACGATGAAAATTGCTGTCAGAGCCTTAATCTAGGTAGCACAGAGTTATTTGCCTGACGAAATCCTGTAAAACGCCATCAATATAATCGACCAAAGGATCGAAACTCGGCTTTGAAATCAGCGAACGGAACCGTAACAGCTACGGGAACTATGTTTTCGGAGCTCTATTCAGCTAAGGAATTACCGTATAAGGTCTTGAATTGTTATTAGCATCCTAAGTCAGCTTCTGGAGAGTTTATTAAATTCTGCTTCAAACACTCCGTTCAATGAATCAATTCCCACCGGATTTAAATCATGTTTTGAGAATCAGAACATTTAACCATTCGCCTTAACCGGGAACACTATAACACTTATAACCAGTTCTACAATCGACCGCTAAACTTCTAGTCAGCGCTAAGTTAAGGCTAAGTCTGATTTTGGCCAATGAGAGTACGCAAAATGAGAGTTGGCCTCAACTTAGCGCTGATTAGAAGTTTAGCGGTCGATTGTAGAACTGCCCCTTAATATTCTTACAGTATTATATCTGCTGTAGTAAAAAGTAATCCATTATTTTTGCATGACATTGAAGGCTTGACTTAGCATAGTTAGAATGATCCGATTTAGGTCACATATGCGCCGTTTTGTTCGATAACGTGTTGCCATTTGGAAGGTAATATCATGATGCCTCTCTCATAGAAGCCCTTGTTCCTATTGGCAAACAATTGAGACAGTCGATTTTCACAAGCCTCTCTTGAAGCGAATTTTTCACCAGCAAACGTGTTCGCCATGGACAGGAACAGATGGTAATCACTCGGTGCCAGGTTCGGACTATAAGGTGGATGCATAAGAACCTCCCAACCAAGCTCCCGGAGCTTCTGGCGAGTCACTATCGATGTGTGTGGCCTGGTGTTGTCCTGGTGGAACACAATGCCTCTCCTAATGGCCAAATCTGGCCGCTTCTGGTCGATTGCTGCCTTCAGACGGTCCAATTATTGACAGTATAGTTCCGAGTTAAAGGTTTGGCCGTAGGGGAGCAGCTCATAGTAGATAATTCCCTGCCAAT
>JAGDQP010002057.1:66987-93018 GCA_022664845.1 Lepisma saccharinum | reverse complement strand
ATTGGCAGGGAATTATCTACTATGAGCTGCTCCCCTACGGCCAAACCCTTAACTCGGAACTATACTGTCAACAATTGGACCGTCTGAAGGCAGCAATCGCCCAGAAGCGCCCAGCTTTGGCCAATAGGAGAGGCATTGTGTTCCACCAGGACAACGCCAGGCCACACACATCGATAGTGACTCGCCAGAAGCTCCGGGAGCTTGGTTGGGAGGTTCTTATGCATCCACCTTATAGTCCGGACCTGGCACCGAGTGATTATCATCTGTTCCTGTCCATGGCGAACACGTTTGCTGGTGCAAAATTCGCGTCAAGAGAGGCTTGTGAAAATCGACTGTCTCAATTTTTTGCCAATAGGGACAAGGGCTTCTATGAGAGAGGCATCATGATATTATCTTCCAAATGGCAACACGTTATCGAACAAAACGGCGCATATGTGACCTAAATCGGATCATTCTAACTATGGTAAGTCAAGCCTTCAATGTCATGCAAAAATAATGGATTACTTTTTACTACACCAGATATGTAGATCAGCAACTTCCTATTTTCATTTTTAAAAAACTCGAACCTAACGACTGGCAGTAGTTTTAGTCGATTATAGCACTACAAGTGTATCTTAATATGTGGGACAAAATTCACCGACGAATTTCTGATACCAAAACAAAATAAAAAGTTCATATTAGCATGAGACTGAAATATAAAGTTTCCAACTTGGAGTATGTAATGTATCCTTTGACATTAATAACTCGCGATAAATCAGAAATTAGTTATGAAAGAAAAATATTTTTTGATGGGAGTAAATTTGTATCACTTTGGTGCATATTTAGTCAAAATTTCACGTTTTAACCTTGTCAGTGTGACCAACCTTGTACAAAACTTACTAAAAATGAACGCTAAGTCAATTTATTTCATTATTGGTATTCTCGAGGGATGATAAACATCGCACTTCAAGCAAGGAGTGCAGTGTTTCCAACTGAGAACAAGACATAATGTTAAATATCCGAAGTAAAATGATAATTTGCACTTTATATCATGATTTAGAATTTATTCTTTAGAATTTATTCATGGCCTTTAGGCATCTATGACTCAAACCGGAATAGAATAAGAGAAAGAATGTGAGGAGTTTATGTGCTGTTCACAAAAATAAAACAACTAATCTCCTTACACCCATCCCTTGCAGTGCGTTGTTCTCGATATTTTGTGCAAATGTGCTAGTTAGGTAGGATATTCAATTTTTGTCTTAACCTCAGTTGTCAACGCTGTATTCCTTGCTTCAAATGCGATGTTTATCATCACTTGCGGATACCAAATATTCAATGAACTTACGCACTGTCTAATTTAAAAATATTTTTGTACTAGGTTGGCAACACTGATCGACCCGATGACGTGAAATTTTCCACCCAATACGCATCATACTGATAAAAATCAATTTCTACAAACATTTTTCTTTCATGCCTCATTTCAGATTTATTGTGAATTGAGACGTATGCCCCAACAAAAGTATATGTGCTATCTTTTAACATGGAACATCATAGACTTTTGTTCGTACATGCGCCTCAATTACTAATGTCAGAGGATAGATTGCAGACTCACACTTAGAAATCGTGTATCTCGGAAACGAAGCGGAATAAGACTCATGTTCATATGAACTAATTTTCTTGGTTTGCTGTCAGGAATTTGTCGGTGAAATTTGTCCCACATATTAGGACATACCCTGTATATACAAGAACATGAAGTACGGACAGGGTATACCGTTGAAGGAGAAACTTCTTGAATTCTGGATTTTATTTTGCAAGGACAATCACAGAACTGTTCTCCTTTGATCCGCCCCCTTATCACGAAAGCAACGAAACTTTAAGATAGCTTACTCATTCCCTGTTCGGGCGCCATATGTAACTGAGGGCATGTTTACATGTAAAGTTGAAGATGAACATTTTCTGTTTTCTGGTAGAAATAATAGCCACAAATAAAAAATCTAGAGAATCTCCGAACTAATAGCTTTACTAGAATCTTAATTTCGCGCGAATTCAATGTTAACACGATGGTATAAAGGAAGATTGGAACTTTTGGAAACTTACCAACTTTTAAAGTGTAGCGTAGCGTTCAGAAACACACCCAAGATATGCGATTCCTGCGACAGTGGCGCCGTAAGTTTGTGAATTTGTGTACTACTAATAGAAGCTTTTCCTTGCAGTCGACATAGTTGACGAAATGTCTTGTACGATCAGCTTCTAATTTCTAATATGATAAAGGTGTCCACTCAAAAACATTTAAATTTCAATTCCGGAATATTCCATAATTCCAAACAACGTTAGTTACTAGTCTTTGCTCAGTATGTTCTAACCAATTCAAGATAATTTAGGCGCGATATTTCATTGCGTTCTCCTAAAAGGCTATTCCGTTGTTCTTAGATTACTTGAAATCCATGAACGACTACAAATAGACATGAAGCAGATAATCGTGTCGTTCATCGGTCAATGACATGTTTATGAGGAAACCGAAGACAATCCCCCATTCGAACAAATCCTCATTTCAGTAATGGAACCACCAGCAACCTTGTACAGTGCATTGTTGACAACTGGGAATGTCGGGAACATACGAATTGAAACTACAGGTACTTTGACTGTTGAAACAATTGGTACCGTGTTCATAAGTCGGATAAAATGCTTTGTTCTGTATCGTGGTATTAGCAGAGGCATTGCTGTGGGTCCGAACACTGCACTAATCTATATATTTGGAACCTCCTGCATGAGATATGGATGTGTAAGTTAGTGTCGTACGTTTATTGCTATTAAGGCTGAATCCAAGTAGGTTTTCCCGCCATTTTCGTTTAACGTCGATTTATTCAAATTTGAGTGTAGTTAAACACAAAGTAACTTTCACGCACCATAGTTTATTACGTACTTCAATAATGAATACGAGGAAGCTTAAAGAAAAGTTAAGAAATACTTCAAAACTATGTCAATACACTTTTGGAACATGGGGCTGTCCATGGAGTTGATGTTTTTTTTTACCTTCTTTTGTTGCCATATTCCTTAAAGTGAGAATAGAATTCTACAATGAAGCATGAACGAAGTGTTTAGTGTTTGGCTTCTCCTCATGACTATAGGAAACAGAAATTAAAATAAAATATGATGTAATGAGTTCCATGGAGTTGGTGATTAATAAGTGACCTGATTTTAACTTCTAATTCGACAATAAGTCGACTGTAGAAACATCTTCCTTCTATCGTAGTTCAACTGAGACAAGATTAAGGTGATTGTGTCCTGTGTAAGGCATGTATAAATGGTGTGCAGTATTGCCAGCTTCACAATTTTGTTTTCTAATGTTAATCCATGAAAATGATTTCGATTTAATTACGATTCATGTTCCAAACTAAATTATTGTGAAAGATAATTATTGAAAATTTACTGGAAACCTAAAAATAAATATTAAAATCATGTCTCAAACATGAAAATGAAAGTGAGTTTTATTGCATGGAGTTAACGTTAGGATATTTGGGACTAAATAACGTTAAAATACGAAAGTAAATAGAAACTGATTCAGTAACAAGAAATATTTTAAGAAGCAAAGAAAGTAATTTCAGGCTTATGTTTTGTGAGAAACAATGCAGTTTTACCAAATGCTCCATTTCTCGAGAATGTCTCTAATATCAAGCAGAGAGAACTCAAGTGACAAATGTGAAATGGGCCAGCTCGATTTAAATGTTCAACGTTGTAAAGATCTATTTTACGATATTTAAAGCACAAATTATTACGTCAACATGCATTAAAATTAAACTTCAAAATTTAAAACAAAAAAAAAGGTTTCAACTCCCTCTAGAAACCATTGTCAAACGTACTGTTCAGAAAATTGTTTATTTTTACAGCACAATAATTATGAAAAAATATTTTGGAAGTAAACTTGATAATGACTGATAGGGACAGTTGAAACGTTGAATTTAAAATTTAAAATATTATTTAAATGATTGTTTATGGTAAAGAAATGATGTGGATTAGAAATTGTACTGTGATTGTAGAACTGTTCTTTAAGATTTATTTCTGTTCGTTTTAGGTCTCTTGATAGTAGTGATTGTGTGTCATCCCCTATACTGGAGAGCACCCCTCTACTTCAATGTTTCCGTCCGTCGTGTCTAGAAAATAAATCTGAGGAACTACAAGGTATAGAGAGATGCGTGAAGTGTCGTTGGAAAGGTCTTGACTAGACTACCTCAGGACCACTAATACAGTTTTGATTGATATAGTAGTTCGGTGCTGCTAATCCATTTATAACTATTATACAAATTACTTCCATTCAGTTATACCTAACTGCACCAAATTTTGCATAAACATTATTCGACACAACACAATGCAGCCGCCTACGTCTCCAAGCAACCCACGTATCAGTGTTGTCAACATATTTTCTATAAAATTAGGCATAACAGCACCAAAAATTGGCAAAAAATATTATTGGACACAATAGCTACGTGTTAGCGTCCCGAGGAACCGTTTCCAGTGTTAGCATCCTGTGTCCAAAAAGATATCTCATGATCCATAAGGTGTAGAGACGTACCTGACGTATCGTTGGACAGATCCCGACTAAACCAGCCTAGAGCCGCCGAAACAGTCTTAATTGGTGCAGTAGTTCAAGGTTTGAAAAGCATTTTTCTTTTTTTTTTTTAATATATAATCAATTATTGAAATTGCTTCCATTCTGTTCGATTTACCTGCACCAAACTTAGCATAAACATTTTTCGACACAATAGAAAAGCACTGTGAG
Organism: Lepisma saccharinum; assembly: GCA_022664845.1. Classification (NCBI taxonomy): domain Eukaryota; kingdom Metazoa; phylum Arthropoda; class Insecta; order Zygentoma; family Lepismatidae; genus Lepisma; species Lepisma saccharinum. Next base: position 88,262 of record JAGDQP010002057.1, on the reverse strand, counting down.
TATTTCCGTACCTAAGTACAGTAGTTGTCAGTGTTGCCAACCTATTTTATAAAAAATAATGCTTGCCTGGCTAAAATGGTATCAAGGAACCGAAACCTTTGCGATTGTTAGAAGAATGGAAGTTCTAACTCGTTTTGTTATTATTACATTCCTTTCTTTAATTTACTATGGCTCAAAATGTTCTCGAATCTTGCAAGGTATTATTTCCCGACGTTATACAATGATGAAATTTTGCACAGCCACGTAAATCGGATAGATTTGCAAAGATATTTCATTCGACTAGTTGCAGAACACTTTAGTCTTTGAGTGACATAACAGCTTACAAATATAGGGTAAGAGAAAAGTGTCCGAGAACCGAAATAACTCGAAAAAAAAAGTAATTAATATAACTTCTTGAAAACATACTTTTCTTTAACAAAAGGTAAAACAAATAATTAGTACTAAAAAAAGTAAAAAAAAAAAAATGTTTATGCATGACTAAATAGAAAAGCATGGGAAGCGCCAATTGAAGAATTTATAAAGTGACTGTATATAAGAGCGCGCTCATGCTTTTCTTTTTAGTCATGCATAAACGTTTTTTTTACGTTTTAGTAGGAATTGTTTTTTTTTTTTTTTTTTAGAAAAGTACGTTTTCAAAAACTATTTTTTATTATTTATTTTAGTCAGTTTACTAACTTACCTGAATGAATTACTTTTAAAGCAAAGAGTTTGTTCAAAGTATAGCTCTAATAGTTATCAATATTGTATTCAAGAAATGAAACTTGAAAGATTTTGCAAATTCTTTTGTCTGATAATTTTCAATTCTTTTAGATTACTAACAGCAATATTTGTTATTTCTCATCTCAAGAGTTCATTGTTTGAGAAAGAACATGAAATATCAAAACGTTATTTACAATGTCTTACGGTGTTGAATTAAGAACAAGAATATAGCTTCAGATATTTCAGTATACATTTTTATTATTCTACTAATCGACCTCTTATAGCTTACATTATCAGTTTTAATGATGCTTCAATAATTACGGAAAAGGTTACGAAAGAGAGCTAGGAAGCCAAGTAATAAGTGTCAGGTTAGTTACAAAACATTAATTTCTAATTTTGGTTAGAAGTAAATTGCCAACATTAATTTTCAAGTACTTGTTGATCGTCTCTGAAGCACCTACAATTTCCCTTTTTGTCGTAATTGCAACGGTAATGCTATTACGTAGATGCTTAAATCTTATTTTTTGTGACTTTTTAATGCATCTTAATTAAACCATAGCTTCTACTCACTATAAGGAAATATATTGTTCTTCTAGAAATCTATTTACCACAAAATGAGGTTTATGTTTCCAAGGAAACGTCTAGTTATATATTTTGCTCATGTCAACGACACAAAAAGTGATCCCAGGTTTCTGGAAATAAATTTAGCCTTTCGTATCTCACACTACAACTAAGTTTTGTAAAAGAGTTCAATACTTCCTAATTCAATAGTGTACGCCTACAGTGACGCATCATTTCCAACGATTGATCAAGACTTCAGGGATTCTGCCAGGATTTTCAGTTTGGGTAGGTGTAAATTAAAAATTGAGAGGGTGTAAATGGAGTTTTGCATACCGTCTATTGTTTTTTGGGACGTAAGTTGGGGGGTTGCTCTCAAGAATTTCGGGAGTGACACCCCCTCACAATGGAGGTCTGGCAGAATCACTGCAAGACTCTTCATCCCGTTCGTGGAAAAAATGTGCTTCCTGTTAGGTAATCAAGTCTCGGAAGACACTTTCTGCATTGTCGTTGTTTCTGAACACCTTGTCTTTCAGGAAGTGACTTAGAAGAATAAACGTTAGTATGATGGTGCTAAATCCGGATTATATGGAGGATATGGGTACTTCATTCTACAGATAACTCAGATTTTATTTCGTAATGTTTCCATGTTACATTTAGCTATGTCTGCTAAGAGCAGAGGAACCTTCTGATTGGCCAATGACAGTTGTTCTTTACATAGCAACTGCCAGTGCGTTTCGTCAAGTATTGCTCAGTGTGTAAGAAAAGTAATATTTTCACATAAGGAAAGAACTTGTAATGGACAACATCCAATGCTATCCATGTGCTGTCAACTTTATATTTGGAAAGTGTTTGATAGCTTCATCGCCAACAACGAACGAATATTGTACAGATCTACGAGACTTGGCTAGAAAATAACGGGACTGGCAACCCTGTCATAGTATACGTGGAGCAGTGGAGAGCGTATGCGCGCTGAGCAACCTTGAACCTTCGAGAACATAATGATATACATGAGTTGCCGTTCTCAGTCGGGTTTAGTATGTGAGCAGCGATTGAAGAGAGACGTGTTCAATCGTGTAGTAGGAAGAATGTCAAATGTGATATGAGCATGACTTTCAGTTGCGATTTGCTCTTGTGTGCCTTTTTCATTCGCGGTGATGAGGGAGTTTTCCAGTGCATGGATTGCCTTTTCGTTTCCGGATCATACTGAAAAAGCCACGTCTCGTCACCAGTGACGATTCTCGTTAACAAGTCCGGTTCTGGTTCCAAGCGTTCCATTGTGTCACTGCACACGTGCTTCCGAAAGTCCTTCTGCTCCTGCGTGAGGTATTTTGGTACCATTTCAGCGCAAACTTTGCGCATGTTCAAATGGTCGTGCAGAATTTCGCGAACAGTCTTTATCGATGCCCACCATGTCTGCTAGAATTCGAATGCGGAGCCTGCGATCTTTTCGGACAATGTCACTCACTTTTGACACATTTTTTCTGTTGTTGTTGTGACAGGATGACCCGGTCTTTCATCATCATTAACGTTCTTGCATCCCTCGCTGAAGCGTTTGTACAACTCAAACACTCGCATACGTGACATCGTATTATGACCATACACATCCTGCAACAATTTCACGCACTCATTCGATGATTTCGTTAATTTCACAAGGAATTTCAAGTCAATGCGCTGCTCAATTTTCACATTTGCCATTCTTCGGGCAAAACCTCTCTCTTCAATCGCTGCTCACAGACTAAACCCGACTGAGAGCGGCAGCTCATGTATATCATTCTCTTCCCGAAGGTCCCAGTTTGCTCTGCGCGCATGCGCTCCTCACTGCTCCACGTATGCTACCAATAGGGTTGCCAGTTCCATCATTTTTTAGTCAAGTCTTGTGCTTCGTATCACAACATCACAGTACGATCGAGTTTGGGTTGATTGTGGTGACGAAACATGTTATTGCAGAGGTCAGCCCTGTTGCTCTTTGTGATTCTCCATCAATTCATATGGTATTCAGATGTCTATTGTTTAACTTTCCTTAACTACTGTAGATCGTAGCAAATAATTGAATTGGAAATGTTGAACTGTTAAGCAAATTTCCTTGCGGTAGTGTTTGTATTTGCCTCCATATATGCCTTTAAAGTATAGTTGTCCAATTTAGATCTTCGTCCTCTACCTTCCCAGTTTGGAAACTCTGGTCTCCGGAAAGAAATGTTTTAATGCAGCAACACACAGTCCTTTCTGAAGTTAACTTTACACCATATGCCCTCACCATAATATGATATGCTGTTGCGAAGGCATGTTCCAGTATGAAGTCATGCAACAAAATTACCATTAAATCGCTCTGTTCCAACGTGTTTCACAAAACATTGCAACACGTCTTTTACAGCTACAGTTATACTTCACGAGTCGTTAAGGCTGCCAGTAGTGTTGTAACGTGCATCCGTTACATGCTGTGATTACCCTATGATTTTTTTTAAAGTGGGAACAACGTTTCTCATGTTAATTCTAGTGCATATTCATGGAATCAAAGCCACTTTCTTAAGTAAAACAGACACTAGTGATGTCTTGAAAAAGGGAATGCTTATTTTCTTGCAATGTTATGGACAATTCAGTGAGAAATTCCTGCATTACGCAAGTAAGTAGCGGAGATGTCTTCTCAAGAGTTCGCTAGGTGGTAAACGCATCTGCACATCGGAAGTTTTTTGTAAGACTACGGAAGAACGATGATTCTCGTTGTTCGGAAGAAGTAGAGTGTATGAGAGTAACCTAGAGAAGATGGCCATGTGCTATAAGAAATGACTGAAGTCAGTGGATGAGCTGAAGAAGGCTTTGAACTTCGATTGTCTCTATAAGTTAATGACTAAAACTTATAGAGGTGTCCCGTTGGGTGGATTGATTCAGAATTACCAAATTTTAAAACTGCAACTTAAGTTAGTGGTTGTTCAAAGTGCTACCTCGCTTTTTGATGTTTTTCTGGGTAGATAGAGTCCCATAGGTTGCTGAAAAGCACCTTCTGCTGACTAGTCAAGTTCTATCACAAATGAGTCAGACTACTGGTAGCCCCACTTGCGTAAGCCCAATCGCGGATTAGGGCATAGTAGCCTGTTGCATGAGCTTTAGTGGTAGGGCATCGCTATCGTTGATGGAATACGTATTAGAGCAAAAAGGTCATGTTGAGAATTAGTTGTCGTACTAGCGTTAGTGAGCTTACTACGTGTATTGAGGTGATAATATCCACTCTCCAGATAGTTTAGGAGATAATTTTGGGTAGGACTTAAAGATGATTATCCAGTATTCTTCGTCTTATCACAAGATTGCTTCATCACATGTAACCTTCATCTTCACTCCAGAAGAGTCTCAGTTAGAAGAACACGTCGCATATGGTTGTGTTGACTGAATTGTTCTGCTGAGGGATACAGTGCACATGTCCATTCCTTAGAGAGCGTTCGCTGATTACTTTACATGTGAATATGCATACAGTCTGGATATTCTTCATTCAAGTATCTTATAAACATCGATTAGTTATCCTGCGAATTCCTTATGAACGATCACGTCATGAATCGCGTTAGTGGAACCTATTTCATTTTTACTTTTCTCCTCAAGCAAATCAAGTTTAGATTTTATTTTGCTACTCCTATATATATGTATGTCTTAACTGTACCTATGGTGACAATTTTCGTCAGTCGCAAGATCCTGAGTAAGATTATCTATCAGTTACAAGGACGACTTCAAAGTGAAGAGAAAGAAACTCGCAGTATATTTTTGTGGAACATGATTCAGTGAACGTACCCATTATTGAAATACATTAAGTGAAACGTTATACCTTAGTCAATTCGGAGTAGTTTTTGTGGCCGCAGAGTGTGTTATACAATCATAGGGTTACATTCAGGGGAGAAACCAATGTTACATGATTTACTGCGCACATTAAATGTCATATTGAAGTGACTAGGTAACACACTTAGAGGAGAAACCACAATACTATTTTGCATTTAACCTCATCGTAACTCACACAGGTTATACGAGAATAACGTACACATCGTTGTTTTTATCTATAGTGTTTGTGAGCAACATTAGAACTTGTAATATAAACTGCGTTCGTATTGCACCGTAGCAATCATAAGAAGTAACAACGTAATCGTATTAGTGAACAAGTACGATCCTAAGGTGAACAAATAATCATACGTTCTTCAGTGTTCAAGTGTTTTTTCTTCGAACTGTTGACATATCAGTTGAATATTGCAGGTAACCTCTTCTTTTATTCCACAAGTTGTTCTTTCATCGACGGCATTGTAACATCACTACGTTACAGTAATAGTTATATCATCATTTGGTTGCTATCATCCTTTGCCTTCATTGAGCAATGCCTTTGTAAGGATTAAGAGATATAAAGTCAACTTCGAGGTACGCCACAAGGATCATCGTCCCATCGATTCATCACTCCTTGTTTTATACCTTGTCTTTATTCCAGGCCTAGGTACGAACCCCAAGAATGGTCATACTGTATGAACTTCAAGTACTCCATCGATAATGTACAAGAGGAAGCATACAGGTTTGAATATGCACATTGTACATTTGTAACTGGTTAATTGTCAAAGAAACCGAGGAAAGAAGGTGAAAGATACATTTATTGGGTCACCCAAATTAGGTATTATAAACAAATGTTTAGTTCTGAGATAAATCGATTTTGATGTTCATAATGTTCCATGCCCCACAGTTATCCCACTTAACGGAACGGATTATGAAAGTTTGTTACAATGTAGCACACGCCATCGATGTTCAACTCCTTTGTTCATTGAAAAAGAGGAGTGTAATCGTATAGCCGTTATACGGGTAATATTCTCAATCGTAATACAAAAAAAAATATGAAAAAAAATTGAAAAGTTACCACCGAGCCAAGTTTCTTTTTGTCTTCTACTTATATTAGATACCACAGTGTGTTTAATTTGAAAGCAAGTGGTCCCTCTAGGATGACTTAGAATGTGAGTCCATATGTTGTTACTCACTGAAGAAAGGAGAGTTTACATTGGTTTCGGTTTGCGTACACATCATTCATAAGATTTCTTTCTTAAGAGCTAACTCTCGACAAGGAATACTGGCTGCTCCGTTCTTCAATATGATGACAGTTTTGCTTCCAACAAGACGTTAGGAATGCAACTAGGGAATTTTTTTCCTTTAATGCAAAACCATTTCAATCAACCGTGGCTATGGTTGCCACCTGTTTCGTATAATACGGGATGTCCCGTATTTTAGGTAAAACTTACGCGTTCCATATTATGAGTGGTTATCCCATATTTGCGTAGTAAATACACACATATTTTCAATATATCAATAATTGTAACCAATAAACCGTGATGGATTATTTTCAAACTGTTCACTGTGCAGACTGGCGAGCAAAATCTGTTCACATCCTCAGGCTCCAACATGACGGTCAATAATACTCGTGAGTATTATTTGCTTTACCTGATAACATATAGGGCCTCCTCATTGCAACTATGGTTAGAAAACTGAAATATCCATTTTCCATCCGGCACTAAAAGTAAAGGTAAACCTATCCCCTGTACGATACGCAAGCTCCGCGAATGGCAAATTGGAAATGTGGAGGTAGAGTTCTACATATTCTCAACCTAGAGCACGAACTGACGTGGGGTGATCAGTCCCACGCTCGATTGCCTATAGCACTCAAGGAACACAGGAATATCAAGGGCACTTTGATACTCAATTTGATAGGAGATTGAGTACACCGCAGAGTACCATGCATTAGGACACTGCGAGAAAAGGCTGCAGACTCCAAAATGGGACGCTTTACGGCATATAAAGAGATATAGAAGAGGAGTTACCATTAATTGACACGGAGAAACATTTTGTTTGGGAGGTTAACGTTATTATTAGAGAAATCCCAGATGGTGACATCTGTGAGTTTAATACCGTGTAACATCCGCCACATTCTATGCTCATATTTCATTTCCTTAGCAGGTACATTTGGGACACAGTTTTAAATCAGCTTCCAAGCCCCTAAAAATGAATTTGGTCCCCAAAATAACAGAAATCATAGCACTGAAAACTCCTCTTAATACAGTGGCAGATGCTAGTACGTCAGGTAAACTGGAAAAGAATTATGTAAAAAAAAATGACTGCCCAAAGCATTCTCCTGTTGTTCCCAATTTCAATTTATTACTTTTGAATTAATCGAATGGCCAGACAAACGAACACATTTTTAAGGATGACGAAATAGTACACATGTTAGATAAGACCATTCACACAGATGTCATTCCTCCAGAAACAACACGATTTGTGCAACTTCGTGTACTTTTCTAGATATTAGAAAATTATTATTCGCAGATTGGAAGAGTATTTGAAACACAAGATTATATTCATGGACACGACAGAAAAAATAGATAATAAGGTACTTATAATGAAATTGCATTTCGTAGTGTACCACCAGGTCCGTTTACCAGCACTTAAGATCTGCTTTTATGGTATATGCGTGACAAAAGTGTGGATATATCACAAGAACGCAAGTGAAGAATTTCCGGAATGTCCTTAAGACTGTGTTCCGAACTGAATATTGTGTGTGTGGCATAGACGAATGCGAAGAAGCAGCCATCAGTGTTTGTATTGTTTCATGATGTTTTGTTTTGAATCAACATATTACCGATAAGATAAATGAGAAAGAGTGTTTTGACATTATATTAAATATTGTGCCGACGTCACATACGTCGATTCTTTAGCGATAGCGTTGCGTGCTAGAGTGGTATACGTGAAAAATAAACCACTAAAACCATCATTATTACTACGCCCGTAACAGTCCATCAATCAGCTTATGTATACATATATTTACAATAATCGAGCTCCCCGAGTTGAGGAAGGTCCCTTGTTGGGGAAAGTCCTTTTGGCTAGCATCGGTACAGCCGTTTCAAAGGTCTTGAAACCAACTTCAGTAACGACCTTTACGTGAGAAAAGAGACCAGCTAACTCTGCAAAGTGCATAGTAAATCGAAAAGGGTTATAAATGTAACTATTGCTTACTGTAGATAATTGACAATAACTTAATTGACAATAACGATAATTGACAATTGACTAGAAATAACATAAAAGCGGAGAAAAGTCTTTAAAGTTTCGAATTAGTGGCAATTCATTGAAAATAACCAAATATACACCTACACAAAAACTTCTGTACAAGTCGTCAAAGCTGCCGACCAAGTTGGAAGTGTCTTCTGATGCGTTAGGCCAGCGTCTCTAAAATTGTGGGTTCGAATCTCGCCCAGTGCATGGATATTTGTGTGTTCTTTAAACTTAGTTCAAAGCATTGCAGTTGACATGTAAATCAAAGAATGCCAGTTGCTCAGTAAAATCAAATAAACAAATAATCCTCTTGGCATTTGAAGCTCGGATTTCCTCATTTGAAACTCGTTACTGGAGCTGGTTTCAAGGCCTTTGAAACGGTCGTACCGAGGATAGTCAAAAGCTTACAATTCGAACTCAGAACGAATGTCAGGCTGTCCAGAACTGTACCAGGGCCGGATAGCACAGGGTTAGCGCGTTGTTCACACACTCGACATACAAAAACTAAAAGGGTCTCCTAAAATAATTCCCAGACGTATCTAACATTTATATAATGCTACAAAGATTTGTCGAGTTTATAGCAGTACATTAGAGGTCAAAGATTGGTCATCACATTCATCTTTTATTCGCGTACTGAATAGCGAGCTACGGTCTAAATCTGTGGAATGTTGGGAAAATGGCGACCACAATTTGGAAAATAGCGACCATGAATTTATTGGAGCACGATTCCAGCAAACTTCTAGTAATCTTAATGAAACCTTGAAGAATGTCAGAATTGTGAACAACGGCATTCAAGTCTGCTTGCCTCGCTAGTGCTGATCCGAAGTCCGTGACATTGCGAACTGGATGAAGGGAACTTAATACATCGTGGATCGTTGAGTAGTATTTCTCGGAGAAGAAATTTCTTAATGAAATGCTGGGTCTTTGTTTAGTATGCATTTATTGACTTGACAACATATACATTTTTTTTCTGTTATTGCCAACAATTCTCTATACACAGTAGAGTTCATTAATGTTTACATATTTTTGCAGCAAGACAGGCTTTGATCAGTAATACTACTTTGGATTATAAAGTCAAGTGACAGTATCATTTAGCAGTAGGATAGACTTTGAACGGATAGTTAGATTTAGAAACATTATTGGATATTCTTGTGTCCTGAAAGCGTAATCCATTTTTAACAGTAGGATAGAACTTGACTGAATTGATTCACTTGGAGACATCATCGTAAGGTCTTGTCCTATGATGGCGTAATTCTTCTTAGGAGGAGGATAGGATTTAATCAGGTTTATTTACTCTGAGGCTTTATGGATGTTCTTGTCTGACGGCTTAATTCCTTTTCAAGAGGAGGCATGGATTTGATCAGATAGATTTACTTAGATGATCTCGTCTCGTGAAAGCGTAGTTTCTTTTTAGCAGAAGGATAGGATTTGCTGATTTATTTTTAGACATTCTTTTATAATTTTAGTTTTGTAACGGCGTAGTAGCTGGATTGTCGACTTTCATGGTGTTGATTCCCTTGATGGTGTGCTTGAATATTCTTGTTTCACTATGGCATACTATTTCAACAAGAGAATAGACTTCAATCGGGTTGATTTACTTGAAGATATTCTTTGATTTTCTTTTGTCGAAAAGACGTACATTTTTAACAGGAAAATAGAATTTGAACTGGTTTATTCTCTTGGCTAGTGACTGCGTGACTTTACGCACTCTGACTGCGTTTAGCAGGAGGATAAACTCTGATCTGTTGACTCTTTAGCTATCATATAGCAGAAGAATGGACGCTTATCGGTTGATTAAATTGGTGACCTTCTTGGACACTCTAAATGCCTTTTCTGCTATAATTTATCATTTTCTTTTCTCCCAAATTGTAATGGAGTTCCGATTTCGTAGAGATAGGGTAGTAGGTTCCGTTTTCTTCTCTGAGGAGAAACGTAATTTGTTTAATTAAATCAAAGTCACTTTCTGTTGACAACATATTAGAAATAATGATTTTAACATTGAGAAAATAGCTCTTCCTTATACACATATATTTTCAGTTTAATGTATATGTACAATTGAAGAGTGAGATACTAAACCCGTTCCGTCAGTTTTTGCGGAAAGTGAAATCTACATACATTCATGGTATTCCTACATCACTTTTTTTTGTATTTCCTGCAAAACCACATATTTGGAGTGAACGGGTTTTTGTATCTGACTCTCCAATGTTATAAGTTGATACTAAACAAAATTATAATGTTGCTCACTTTGTGACCAAATTCTCATATCGGCTTATGGTTTGGTTGAACCGTGAGAAGTGAAGTGTGTTACAGACGAAAGTTCCCGTGCTTGGGATCCTTCAATAGTTCAGTTACAATTTTAAGTATGTTATATTTCGACACTAACAGCCATTTTTATAGTTTATTTTTGCCTATATCTCAAGATCTACAAGGTAACCAAGAAAGGGTTTACTGTTTGTGAAGTCGCATGAGAAGACGTGAACACTGATAGGGAAATAAGTGCCTCAGAGGCTGGAAAAGTGATGAGGAATGGTATGGAAATATTTGCCGTGACCAAGACAGGCGCTTTGCGCACTCACAACAGTCATAGCTCGAGTAGTGGAGAAGACAAATGGATGTGTCAAAGTATATGACTAAGGAAGCCTTGCTTCAGCCGAATGAAATCGCAGAATACGCCAAGCTTGTAGGGATAGCGCTGTGAACGAATCACCTCAAGGCATTGGCTCCAGAAATTCAGGTCGGGTGATTTGTCCCTTTGTGGTGAACCCCTCATTAGGCCCCACACGCCCTGGATGACGTGGCCCTGAAGGCGACTATAGAGCAGGACAGGAGAGATACGTGTGACAACTTGCTGAACACTGTCAGGTTTCTGATGAAGCAATCGCATTTAGGAAAAGCGAGTAAGTTGAACAAGTGGGTACCCACATATTGTCGGAGGTCAACAAGGATCAATGATTGATAGTCCGATTTTATTTGCTTTCCTGGTACCACAACACACCGACATTCGATCGAGTGCTTACTAGTGACGAAAGGCAGGTCTCATATGAGACTCCTAAGCATGCAAATAATGTGTTTGTCACCGCGGGAATGGTGTGTTTTCAAGTTATTTCATAATTAGCCCTTACTAATGTCACATACCATTATATCTCACAATATTACATTTACGGCAAAACTGACTTCAGAAACGTGTTTCCCGTAAAATTCTAGCCCTGAACGACATATTACACGACTCCCTTCCCATTTAAGAAAACCAATCGAGATTCAATATGGCAGACTTCAATATAGCGGCCGTGATGACCACACTCTCCAACAAGTAGTACCTTCTACTCAGCACTCATTACTATGTATTTGCTTTCCATTTCCTTCATCATTTTACAAATATAGGTTTTCTTTTCCACACTTTGTCTTCACTCTTCAGAAACAAGGATTTGACTATTATATCATCGATATCTTACAAAGTGATCGTTCTGGAGTTACCAAAATTGGCCGGGCCGGGCTGAGCTCGGTCCAAAAACATCCAAAACTTTTCGGGCCCGGGATGGGTTGTGCCTAGGTACATTCGGGTTGGATTGGGCTTGGGCCGAACAATTCGGCTCGTGCAGGTCTCTAGCTACATGTGTACTCTTATTTATCGTTTCAGGTTGGTAGTATGGAATGCCAAGTTCAAATTAATGAACACGCCATCACCTGTTGTTTTTGCTTTCTATCATGGTTTCAACACAGGTGAAGCAACTGAAAACATTGATAAAGCCTTGAGAAAAGAGTATGCGTCCCACTCAACTGCATACGATGAAATAGGTACAATTTCGAGAACAAGATGCAGCCTTCCAGTGTCAAAGCATCTTTGCTCACCCGCCATTTCGCGGGAAAGGAAACGAACGCCTGCTCCTCCTGAGCTTTATCGAACAAGAGATTAAAAAATGCTTTCTAGATCAATATAAAGAAAAGAAAAGACTGGGTGAACTCTTTAACAGTAAAACAACACATCACAACAATGGATGATTTGCATCTTCGAGGATATCATTAACCAGTCAGTTTGAACTACATGACCATCACGGCAAACGTCTATGATCATCCCCCGGGACAAATTCCCGAAGAGCTGGAAAGGACTCGAGAACATGACAATGCTAGTCAGACATTAAGTCTTACAAAACTCCTATGTTCAGGTGTTTCCTAGGGGAATTCTACGCTACACGTAAAAGTCACCGGATCTCTCGTTCATTTTGGTTATCACCTATTCTGAATTCTCTTTCTGGGGTTTTCTTTAAAATGACGATGAATGTCGGAACCTCTGTGTTTGTCTACCGCAGAAAAACCGATAATCTGCCCGAATATTTACGAAAGGTGGTAAGTAGTAAAGAATACAGGAGATTGCTTTGTGGGATTTTTTTTTTTTACTTTCCTTTTATTTTGCTAAAATTCTACTTTCCTTTTACCTTTAAGCATAAAGAAAATCTCACTGCTTAGTCTGCCTACCAGACAGTCTGGTGCTTCAGCGAAAGAACCTTAAAGAAACTATACTTCGCATACTTTAATTGGTTCTTGTACTTAAATTTGGTTCGGTTAGAAGATCAAGGTATTCAAAGGTCTCAAAGTTTTCTTTCAATTGTTATAAAAATTATAATCAATCAATTTACCTTGCAATGATGAAATTAGATCGTTATAAAGCCTACTTGAAATGCCAAAATCATACTGTAACGTTAACGAAGTGTGCTTTTCAAAGTGCAAAGTATAATGAAATACTTGTAAAGCAAAACTGTACCATTTTAACAATCTTCAACCGAGTGTAATTTCTTTTCATTCCGTTCAGTTTGAGAAACGCCTGAAAACTGATCCAGCCCCCATAGTTCAGGGGGTAACGTTCCAGACTTCGGATCGGCAATGGGTTCGAATCCCGCTGCCGACCATCCTGACTGAGCCTTTCCAGATTTCCTTTAGTTTCACCAGTCGAGTGCCGGGATGGTACCTTAAGTACCTTGGTCAGTTCCTTCTCTATCCTCTACTTACCTCATTCCGGACTGAGCCAAAGATGCTAAAAGACCATAAATAAGAAAACAGAACTGATTTGACTGAAGCAAAGCGTTTGTTCCAACATACCACTACCATTCGGACACTAGTTTATAAGTAGTATGGTCCTTGTAGTGGATATACACTTTATCTCCACGCATAAATGAAAGTGATGTCAAACTAAATCATATACACGTTATGGATTGCCTCAAAAGTAGAACCCTGGTGTATCAAGTCTCTACAAGGCATTATTATAAAAATTAGACTGGTTTGATCTTTGCATGCGACGATGTACATGCTCTAAACCTACTATATAAATTAGTCACAATGAAAACACCGTCATATTTATCATCCAGGTTCAGGTTCCTCAGTGACACGCATTCTTTAAACCACCGCTCTCACGGTCGCTACAAAGGCATAATTCAGAGTAGAACTCAAAATCATTCACTGTATATACTACAAGAGCTTGGAACGAAATCCCAGAACACATCAGGACTCCGGTTCTCTATTATCATTTAGACGTAAACTTAATTTTTTTTCTCCAAATATTTTTTTCTCTCCAGTACTAGACAGGTAGGCATACAGACCAACAAGACACACTGATATTTCATATTATTATGCTTTATTTTTTTTTCTTGATGGTAGGGAACTATATTTCTTCTTTCTTTTTGATCAATTGAATTTTATCTATGGTCTTTAGGCATCTAAGACTCATGCCGGGATAGGGGAGAGGAATGAATTCGAGAAGGTGTCAGCCAAGGCCTATATTGAAGGTGTTATCCCGACAATTGCCTGGTGAGACTGAAGAAAACCCCTGGAAAAACTTCAGTCAGGATGGTCGGTCGCTGGTATCGAACCCACGACCTCCTGAATGTTACGCCAGCACTCTACCACTAACCTACGGTGGCTTGGTCTCTTTCTTTTGGTGTAGGCTTTATGAGTGTGTTATCATATATTCTTTTCTGCGTTTTTATCACCATTGATATAACACCATTTTTAGTGTTCAATTATTAATATTATGTATATTTAATGTAAAATATTTAAATTGCTGAGAGGGAGAGAAAGTAATGTATTAACTATGCCATTTAAAAGAAGAATGAAATGAAATTAACATGCATTGGCAAATATCGCTCTCAGGTAACGCTACACAACAAGAAGCAAGCGACTGTGTTAATTCAACACTTTTCAGTGTCCCGGGCTGACCTCCATTTTTATGTTAAATAAACACAATAAAATGTGTTGTTTTCGGTGATTTAACACAACGGATATGTTTCCGAGGCTGGTTCAACACTGTGATAGCGCTAGTATGACACTATTTTGTGTTGAATCAACGGTGACATCAATGTGGTGAATTACCAAAATCAACACTGTTTATTGTGCTTGTTTAACATTAAACAATTGTGGTCACAATGGTTAATAGTGTTGTATTAACATAGCCATTACTTTGTAGTGTAGAATCGTGATTACGTCAAGCGCCGTATTGCACAGTTGCAGGATAATGATTCTCAAATTTGTTGTTATCGAGGTTAGGAATTAGTAGACGAATTGACCTGCCATACAGCAATAATCTTACACGTGTCTTTCCTGATTCCCTGTGGTATTACAGATGCATTTGATGAACAGAATATCTAGAGAAATACAAAATATCAGTTGATACCGTCTCGTTGCAGAACAATAGCGTATGTGTCAAAATTATCCATTGTATAAGTGAATATTTATACAGTAATTCCAGAATATTTAAAGCAAGTGACAATACTGTTAATTTCAACTGTCTTAAATCCAGAAAACCTGGCGCAGCATACCCTTCCCTTTCCTAGAACAGTCACTGCTCATACTTTCCCCAAGCTTAGTTGTTAGTTGTGAGGATATACGTAAATCAAAACAGCTCGAACATAAAATGATCTGTATTCCAGATGAATGAGTGATTTCGTAGTGGCGACGTAATCACGGATTCCTGGTTCGATTTCTGGCGTA
This sequence comes from Lepisma saccharinum, assembly GCA_022664845.1. Lineage (NCBI taxonomy): Eukaryota > Metazoa > Arthropoda > Insecta > Zygentoma > Lepismatidae > Lepisma > Lepisma saccharinum. The sequence goes on along the minus strand of JAGDQP010002057.1, from coordinate 72,977 downwards.
GACATAACTGGTGTGTAATTGACTTAAAATTGAAGGTTCCACTCTTGCGACATTAACATTGCTTCCATATAATTCCGAAAAAGGTTTACTTAATCCAGACTTTAACATCAATCTATCTAAGGTATCGAAAATTATGGTCATCAATTTGTACTACATATTCATACCACTTCTCAAAAACGCATTTCATTGAACTGAATTTTATATGACTTGTAGGTATATTTGGTGGCTCAGACTGAGATAGGACGCGCCAAAGAGAAGAGGAGTGAATGTAGCAAGAAAGTCGGTCAGGACTACAGGAAACTTCAGCTGGGGTCGATCCCAGGATCTTCCGAATACAAAGCCAACGCTCTACCAACTTAACAATAGCTGAATAATACAGCATATCATTTCCCATGTCGTTGCTAACGAACTTGTGTTAGTAACGTTCTTCATGTTACATAATCCGAGAAGAAATAAACTCATAATCTCTCTCTGTGAATGGTTTGACTCTTTGTTGAAAATTATCTGCCGCTCTCCTTGACCTACTTAAATACCCTTTATTACATCTCCCGCAGTAAGCCACTGGAAATTGAGAGCAAAATTGCAATGTCATGGAGACTGGCTGTGACGTGAAAATGAATTACATATCAGCTTGTTTTTTTGTCGTCACACAACTGTCAAATACAGAAAAACCTCATAGTATATGCTATACTTTTTCTCTATATATATTTCTTCAGATTATCCACCAACTGTTACATTGTATCATACATGGTTGCTTCCTGTACCAGTAATGAAGCAGAAGATGAACAGATTCTTCATTACTTTGAATGACATATGTGGTTTTTCGCTAAAATGAGATTTCATCTTTGAAATAAGTATCCTTAAATTTGAATGACACATGGTTTTCCACTAAGCAAAATTATTTCCTTTTAAATAGAAAACAACGTTGATCGGAAGGGTGTGTTTCATGTATCCTGTTAATTACTTCCATCAAAATACTCATAATTAATTGTTTATGGATGTTGAAATATGACGACATTCAACGTTATTACTATTCAAAAGTTATGAGCTACGGTAACTTTACACTGTAGGTTCCTGCTGTAAGACTTCATCTTCATCATGAGATGAAAGGTTAATGATAAAACATAATCAATCAGCTGTATAAAACAAAGAAATTACGAAAAACTCTTGGCAACTTTCTACTTTACTGACTCTAATATACACTACCTGAAAATGAAATTTTAACACCTTCTAAAAGTTGGTTACGTAAATGAAATTTGGACAGTAGATTAGTTTACATAAAATCTTACCTTGATACAAGTTACAAGGTTGTTATTTACAGGATTGGTGTGCAGCGTAATGCCAAAATTCAATATCGTTTCCCTTAGTAACCACCGTACTCACGGCCACATTGAATACAGGTATGTATATACATATTAGTAGAGGAATTGCACGTTATGCTTTGGACGATCAGATTGACAATGAACGTTGGTGTTTGGTGATGAGCCCAGAATTTGCGTCCAATCATGTACCACATACACTTGATGTACGAAAGATCTGGTAATCGTGTGGACCAAGGTAACATGGTTACATCGTTATCGCGTTCAAATAGATCTCTTGAATGTCCATCATGAATAGCAGCATAATGTGAATTATATCATCATTATGATGTACACATTCGCGGTAGTGATGGTCATTGTAACGTCAAGGATGGTGTTTACTATAATAATAAGGAATTTATCCTGATACCATAATGTCTAGGATCAGTCCTTTATATTGATGCTAAACGCGGCTTGCTAACTGACGATCACGAGACATCCCCTAATTCGCTTTTAACCTATATCAACGTAAAACATCATGTAAAGTATATTCCCCAAGCTTCTTTCATCTAACTCCTATTAGATGTTTGGATTTTCTTCTTCCATCAGTGAACTAGATTAGTTCATATGTAATATAATATACCTTACCGGGTTAATACACTAATATATCCGGTATGAGTCAATATTGATGGCTTATTTCTTATGTTAATAAAAGAGTTTTGTACAAGACATCTTTAGTGTTCTGCCAAAGACGTAGGTCCAGTCCTTGTGAACAAAATATGTCATTATTCATTTCTCCTGTTTTCTTACCCTTTATTTCTGTATTACCATTTTATTAGCTTTGTATTGTCTGTAAGATCAATTTGTTCTCTTCTGTCTTTTACTATACATTCAATTGTAGTATTCACTATATAACTTCTAACCAAACAATGTCCTAAACATTTTTCTGGTTTTTACTTGCCTTTAGTATGATTCACTATGAGAAGAGTGGTTCAGTAATTTCGTATCAGTTCTATATCTCGAAAGCTATTGGACGCAGATGGATGAAACAAAACCAGACGTGTATAACTTATGAGATATGAATATAACTTCATATTCAAAGTTGATTTATAATATTTAGTGATAAAGTGGCGTACAGAAAATAAATTTATTGCAGACACCTACATGTTCAATTTTGATCAATCTTCACATTGGAAACATTCTATTGTTTTTCAGTTTCTGTACCAGTAGGAAGTTACCATCGATGACTATGTTTACTGCCCTTTATCTACAATAGCTCCTAAACAGGAGAGCTAATAAAATGTTCCGTTTGGTTTGGAAGTTTATTGGTATGAATCAGATTCCGATATTTTAGTAAACGTTGGTAAATTCCCTGTTGTTTCAATGCCTAACATCGAACAATTCTTAAATTTGTAGTGATTGATGACGTTGCGGATGTTATTGTAGATCCATCATAATACATAGAAGCAATTCCTGGTTCAATTCCATCTTCTGCGACCAGGGAAAATGTGTATTACAAGATTTGTAAAACCTTAAGAAGCGTTAAGTGCTATAAATACTATATTTAAACTTCCAACAAGCAATATGTATCTATCATTGTGTGAACTGTACAATGTAGAAATTGTCGAAGCCAAGTAATCAACTTCTGATCAAATATTCCTATGTGAGTTTTGCAACCCAAACTTTAATCTAAAAATCTATTTATGTAGCAGCATAAATAATTTTAATAAATCACTAATATAAATTTTGTTGACTTGTTTCAATGATGCTCTGAAGGAAAAGTGGTACTAGTAATCATCTAATGGACATGTGTAGTAGATATTAATATACACGATATGTATCATCATCTTGATCTCTCTCTCTCTCTCTCACTCTATCCTGTATTCCAATGATAAGGAATAAGGATACTGGAGAGAAAAGAGCACTTTTGTTATCTTTATTATAAGTAACTTTTAATAACATTTCATATATGGTGGAAAGGAGCTGAAACAGGTTTCTTCAGTCAAAGACGTTTATATTTTATGTCCAATATAATGGCAAACCAAAAAGAGTCTTATTATGAAACAAGCATATCCAATGTTTTGGTAAAATATCACATCTAGAATTGAAGGATATTGACTTCGATCCCGGAATATGAAACATTTTGCGCTATACCACTAATAACACATCTTTTCAAATACAAACCTGAAGTTTTTCATTTCCCACTTTTATCAATATTAGACTTCTTCTCAAACTTTCGATGCAAAACATTTGATTTAATTTTTATTGTAAGGCCTTTAGTCAACTTTGGCTCAAGCCGAATGGATGATGATGGGAAAATGGGAAGGACAAATGCTGGAACGTAGTTAGTCATTTAAAATAAATACAGTTAGATTGTGTCTGCTACGTATGTTTGCTAAGGTTGTTTCTATTATTTCAAATCACGTGAATCAGTAGCTTTTACTAAGCTAAGGTCCAAAGGCCTCAATTATTGTAAAAACAGGCCGGATACCGTTCTTTCCTTACAATTCAAGACTTGAATTTAAAAACATCCCAAATCAACCGGAGTATTTTTTCAGGAGAAAAAGAAAACAGTCCAAGAACTTGGGATGTTATTGTATTCAGCTGAAATTATTTTGTATAAAAAAATGTCTTTTAATTGGAGTTAGGATGAAGCTAATATTACGCAAGCCCTTGTAACATAGATGGCGACGAACAGAGAAAATGAAAATACGAAAAAGAGGACTTGGGATGTTTTGAAATTCAGGTCTTCAATTGTGACTCTAAGTGCACTTAGTACCGTAGAAAACTCAAAATGTAGTTAGTCGGTTTTGGCGCGTGACCATCCAAGTGGTCGAATGAAGAAAGTTGGAGGTAACGGGAGAATCTCAGGAAAACCCACGCACACGGTGTTTGTTCACCACCACAAAGCCACGAGGACACGAAGTGAAATCTAACAGATCAACGAACAACATCCGTCTTATTTTTATCCTTTCACGTAAGAATTGTTCTCATTTTGCAAAGTCCGTCTCCCAAATAAAGACTCCAATAACACACCTGGAAAATAATACATGTTACCACGCGTGCGTAGGAGTATTTGTGGACATCGGAATCTCACAACATGCTTGGAGAAACATATACTTTCTCTATAAGGCCAAATTAGAACTTATAAATTTCACAATATTATATAGAAAAAACAGAACGAAATTAGAAATAGGAGTACGGAAAAAAGGATAACCTTTTAGTTTCCTGTTGTGTCACATCAACGCTATAAAAATATCTCAAATTCTATTATGATATTTGTTCTCTTTTTTTTAAAAAAAAAAAAAAATATATATATCTTTTCAATTCCTCTCTTAGTAGAGGCAAGAAATAAATACAGGTTCGCTTTTTGGCTCAACGGTTTTGTTAGTTCTGTATTGACTACGGTCATTGAACTTCGAAATGCGGGTTAGAAAAAAAAAGTAATTTCTTCCTATGGAAAGTATTTCCGTTTTTCTTTCTCTCATTTCCAACAAACTGATTACAAGTGTGACTGAACTGAATTCACTTCCTTGTATTGGAAAAGGAAAATGATAAAAGGAAAAAAAAAACTATTTCCTTTATAGTTTATAATATTAAAAAAAAAACCGCCCACCAATAAATATGACACGACAAACAAATCGCACTTGTCGAGTTTCAATCTTAAATGGCCAGATGAAAAGGAGCCACACATACTGCGTAATCAAATGTTTATATATTTCTTTTGCAAATTAAATGTCTGTAAGACGTTCACTCTTTGGGTCAATGACTTATAAACTAAAGATTCTTTCGAAAAAATGCAATTAATTAGTTTCTGCGTCTTCAATGCTTAGTATTACAAGAGATGTATCCGTAGTGGGGAAGCAACATATCTATCTTTAGTACACATTTATGAATTTCCTTACTGTGATCATATTTGAGAGGAAAAGCTTCTCAATTCAACTGGACATGGTTTCGAATTACTTACTCCAGCCATAATGATAAAACCGTTCTTAAATTCCAATGTATACTTAATCAGTACAAAATCCCGTTTGTGGTAAAAGGAAGAGTGACGCAAGAATTCTGCTCACAAAAAAAGTTATATCTATTTTGCGATTGACTTTCTTTGTGTCACTATAGCAAAAGTATTGCCTTTGTAATAAAATTAAGAGACAGTATCCTTCCGCCATAGAGACACAAAGAAAGTCACTCGCAAAATAGATATCACTTCTTTTGTGAGTAGAATTCTTGCGTTACTCTTCCTTTTACCCCAAACGTGTTTTTGTACTGATATCACTTATTTTGTAAGGCTGCATATAAAAAAAGACTGTAACACGAGCCATCTATGCCGATGCTCCTCTCTCCTGCACACGCGCTATAACGTGTAGGAGACACGTGCACTGTAAATACAACGGAGAAACCACATCTGCAAAGTTGCTTCGGTAGGCTGGTGGTTAAGGCGTCGAGTTGGTAAACAAAAAAGCCCTGGTTCGAGTCCCGGCGAGGTTAACACTAGATTTTCCTTTCAGAATATATTTTCATGTGTTTATATATATGTTTATATTCATTATTAATAATTGCTTTTATGCATTTTACGTACATTATCTTAAGTTAGTGACCATGGCGAAGTGGAGGTTAGGTTCGGTCATGTAAATTTTCAAAATTAATTTTTATGATTAATATATTTTTCTTGCATTATTTGTACATTTTCTT
>JAGDQP010002057.1:34243-66887 GCA_022664845.1 Lepisma saccharinum | reverse complement strand
TCCAGGCGAGGTTAACACTAGATTTTCCTTTCAGAATATATTTTCATGTGTTTATATATATGTTTATATTCATTATTAATAATTGCTTTTATGCATTTTACGTACATTATCTTAAGTTAGTGACCATGGCGAAGTGGAGGTTAGGTTCGGTCATGTAAATTTTCAAAATTAATTTTTATGATTAATATATTTTTCTTGCATTATTTGTACATTTTCTTAAATTACTCACCATGGGAAAGTGGAGGTTAGGTAAAGTTAGGTACGGTCATGTATCTGTTTCTCCTTTACGTCATGCTCAGATGAGTGAAGCAGCGGCGGAGAGTGTTCTCCGTACGGGCTCGTATTTAAAAAGTGGCACTTATCAATATAGCGGAAGGATACAAGATCGATTTTGCTCCATATCTGGAAAACCGTAACTCCTACCAAAAATCTAAGCTTGGATTTATCCACATTTTCATGGGGGCCCGCAATGGACCCCTAAAACCCCCCGATACCACCCATTTGGGGCTAAAACAAAAAGACACACAGAATGACGGACATACCTTTCTATCACTTGTGAAAATTTTGTGATTCGGTTAAAAAAGATCGTAACTTTTGAACCGCTCCACCGATTTTAACGTATAATACACCGTTTGAAACCTATTGAAGCGTAGAATAAGATCCAGTAAGTTTTGGCTGCCTATATGGTCTGGAATCAGTGCTATCCTAAAAAATATGAAATTTTGATATGTTTTTCAAAGCGCCCTAGGGGGTCCCAAGGAGATTCTACCGACCCAATTTTTATCCTGTGTCTTAGTATTGGAAAGGGCTTTCAAATGTAAGTTCAAGCATTAAAATCGGACTTATACTTCGGTAGATCCGAAACTAACTGTATACTATCTGAGTGCCGCTAACAGTGTCCTTTGCCAGCGTCACTCGAAGAACTGCCGTTCTTCATGATGATACGTAAATATTCCAATGTATATGACATACGTAAATATGTAGGGGAGAGTTGGGCAGAACGGACAGATATAATTTTACTTGATTGTAGTATATACAGTGAGCAACTAATGAGAATGATTTTCTACTCCAATTAAACTTGCATCCTTCTACTACGCAGGGATATAGTTAAATATTTCAGTACTGTTCTCGCTTCTTCCGAAAAGTCAGTTTTCTTCGGTTAGATAAAATGGGATAGTCATTTAAACCAACTATAAATTTTATCACACATCGAAAATTGTTAGCATAAACCTATAATGTCTGCTTATGAGTGCAGAATCTATGAGAACATTAATAATAATAGAAGAAGATAAAGTTTTAGTAGACAAAAAGCACTGTGAAAGATAGATGAATAATGTAATTTCTGTTTTAATAAGTTATACAAAATTTACAAACCAGTTTTGAACATTTCCAAAAATAATGCCTTTCTATTAATTATCTAAAACAGTTTTAATTGTTTCAGAAATTACCTATTTAGAATTTCCATACAAATAGCGAACCCATTTTACCCAACAGCTTGCCTACCAATTTATTTATTTATTGTCAACACAATATGCTCTATAGCCCAATTAGAATGTCAATATTTACAATATTGGTTTATAGACATTTTTTATTACATCTTCATATGCTTTAGAAAATATGTCACATATACCAAACGCAATGCAATTTTCACACATTTCATTGTATAGGCCATTTTTAAATTATGTTTGCTAAGAAATAACATATCACAAATGATGCGCCCTTGCTCTAATGTCTGAAAATTAAAATTGTTAATGATTGTATTATAGTTTTCATAAGTAGGATAGATCCGAGTTATTTTATAGGTTAGAAATTTAAGAAATTTGGATTGTATTTGCTTTAGTTGTAGTATAATTCCACATAGTATAAACATATTCCAATTTTGAACGAACATTGTATAGGACATTTTTTTCTAATGTAGAAATGTTGTTAAACTCTCTTTCCATCCTAATTATAAATCCTAGCATTTTATTTTTAAAAGCTTAATTTGTAATATTTGTTACGAGGTTTTTAAATATCAATTTTATATCAAACGTGACTCCAAGATTTTTGACTTTAACTACTTCAGTTCTACTTATAATGCATATTTACGAATTTCATTATTTCCAACTAAGCTTTGAGTTTTCTTCAGCAACTTACATGAAGTCAAACTATATTACAGTCAAATAATTGTAAAATGAGATGCAGTATTTATAATTTGCAGTACAGGTTTAACTAATCCACTAACGAGCCACAAACTCGATGTTAAATCAAGGCGTAGAAAATCCTATATTTGATTTAAAACAAACTCCACTCGCAGGTAAGCTGGTCATGAAAACACCACCCTTACTGACGAAGTAGCCTTTGTTGTGAATCCAGTAAGTAATGAAACTCTCGTCTCGTTGATGGCATCATCAGTGTGAGTTTGGGGACACAACTCTCCGTTTTACCCGACTTCAGCGTTTTGTCAAATTTTCCCATATAACATCTTGAATACCCTACGTAAAATAAACATTGTGGTTGAAGGCATCATCACTTGGTAGAATGATGTTACTGTATAGCACCTTATACGGGAGGTCACAATGTTGGAATACCATGTTTAATGATCCACCATTCCACGACCTTTAAGGCCACGTTCCATACAATATGTCCTAAAGTAAACAGTAACTTCATAGCAATAATCCGCCAGAGAAAGACCGTGGTAGCTCAGTGGTAGAGTGCTCACCTCTGGTGTTTGCGGTCGTCGTTTCGATCCCTGTTCATGCCATGTGGACTTTGTAGTGGGCAAGCACCATGCCCATGGATTTTTATCGTTTCATTCCACTTCATCATCCTTCCGGCCTGAGCCAGTAACCTAAAGGTCATGGATATTAAATTCTAGCAGAGAACGATGTATAGATTCTTTTCAGGAGAGCAAATCCTGGCTTCCGAATTCTGTACAGACGTTCATGAAATCTGTGTGAGGTGTCTATTTAGTTTTGAAGCCTCCCGCTAGGGCACGTTTCTCGTTGTCAAATAGGCAAATCGTCTTTAGTAAAGAATGAGTCTTTAGACTTACTTTGTGTTTATAATTTCAATGTAAAATGCATATGAAATTTAAATAAATACTTATACAAAATTATAAATACTTATAAATAGTCTGTGTTGTTATTTAGAAAAATGAAGACGAAGCAAATGTTTTCTTTTCGTTCTCATTTTCTACAAATTTGAAAATTGTTATTTCACTGTAAGCTTTGAAATGTAAATGAAATAACTTTGTTGGTACTCTACCTCATATGGTAAATCAGGGTGGAAAATCAAGTCTCTAACTTGAAGACCAAACTCTAGCACACAGGAGGCAGTACACAAAAGTAGTATCATGCACACGAAGTGTTTGTGTTCAGTTTTTAAAAGGATTCCTCGCGACCGATTCCACTTTTTAATGAATACGAGAATATTACTTTACTTGGTTCTTTACTAGTCGTTATGATATGTCGTCCAGCGACTTTGAAACTTTTATCAATTCTCATACATGACGTCATAATGCAAGACTCATTTTTCATCAATTAACAATAACTCGAGATAGCTACCCATTGTATTTCATGTCAATTTCTAGGTACTAGAAACCAATGTTGTAAAACTTTAGTAATCATATTTTGAAATATTTTGAATTGAAAGTATGACGAGCGAAAAGAGCTCTGCTAAACCTAAAGCACTCCTCTATACCCTTAATACTTTCATCCATGCCTCGGTACCGCTTCATCGTAATTTCTTCATGACCACAGTACTTGTAACTTGATATAATACAACCGAGACGCATGTAGCTCAGTGGTGGCATAGCATTCGGGAGGTCGTGGGTTTGATCCCAGTGGCCGACCATTCTGACTGAGGTATTCCCAGAGTTTCACCTCATTCACACCGGGAAAGCACCATAAACATAGGACCTGGGCAGCACCTTCCCGAATTCTTTCCCCTCCTCTATCCCTGCCTGAGCCTTAGATGCCTAGAGGCCATAACTACAAGTCAAATCCAAATTGATACAATCCAACCTAGTGATATTTCACCTAACATCAGCTAACATGACATGACAAATCAGAAGCCAAAAATTAAAAGAAATAACTTGAATAACTTAAAGGTAAAAGAGTCATGAAGTCATTACAATGGAACAGTCCCCATGCCTTTCGTATGGTCTTTACATTATAGGAACGATGTTCTATTCTGCTTAGCATGACAAACAGCACGGATTTTAAATCGCTGCTCCGTGGACAGGCACCGGTCCGCGAATCTATTTTTCTCAGATTTCAAAAGTTATTTCGTTTTTTTTATGTACGTTTCAAATAAATAATTAGTATTTAATGTTATTTAAAAATGAACTTTCAGTTAAGTTGGCAACAATGTTTTGCACATTGCATCCCTGTTTACGGTATGAGTACGGCGGTTTGCTAGTATGATGTTGTGAAAGTTTCAGTTCGATTCCTTTAACTATTTCGAATACATCAAATATTAAATTGAGATGTTCCATTACTTTCTACATATATTATTATTTCATATTTCTCCTCTCTCCTATCATTTGGGTTCTCAACAACTAAATATTTCCACTTTTGTTCATTTCTTTCGCTTCTCTAACCATTGCGTATTGTTTGGTTAGGAAATTTAAGTACCACTTTGGGACATTTTCTTGTGAATGATGAACGAAAGAGAAGGAAAGAAGACTACAGGTATTGTTTCCATTTGTTTAAGGGAAGAATATAATGGAATTCTGTGAGATACTCTATACTTTGAAACTTTTCACCGGCATTGTGCAGAATTAAATTCTGTCCTGAGACTTCCTCCATTTCTGAGAATTGTATATATCCATGCGAGAAACGGAATTGTTTGAACAACCTTTCTTAGAAGCCAAGCCACAATTTGTTGTTTAACGAGCTGCATTAAGAAACAGAACACCACACTTTCTACACCTCTGTTTTCTCTCTCTCTTACACATACACGCACACACACGTTGGCATGAAAGAAGTAGCGACAAACCCATTGGTTCACAAACTACAACCAACTAGAAAGAATAAAGAAAGTGAATTTGATATGCCTTCTGGTCTTCAAGGAAAAACTACTATGTCTGTGCATTAACATAATGCTTCTGAACGTTGCTGAAAAGATACCCTGCAGATAGAAAAGAATACATTTTCATCGAGACATTAAAATCTTGAAAATGATAATGATGACGCACATATAGTACGATGTTCAGAATCTTATATATTTTGCACTATCTCTTCGACAGAAACAATGTTTACACCCTTGCTTCCAGTACATCACAGGGAAACAATTATATTGGATTTATCTGGATTCCTGAGATAAAACATATCTAAAATATGACATATATGAAACTAGTAGGCTGTTGTACGTAGCATGAAGGATTTGATATTTTATGTAATTTGCAGAGTCGTCTGCTAGCTGTCTGTTAAATTATTTTGTACTGGGTAATTAGCAACTGCTTTTGGGGAGTACTCTGAATTAGATATATGAGCTTTCCTATTTGCATTTCTCAGTATTTCAAGTTTAGATCTTTTTTACAATGAATTGTTTCAACGTTATAAATGTGTTAAGATATTTGTAATACCATGTACATGGTGTCACACTAAATTTTAAAGTATATATCTGAATAGAAAGTTTTACTTACAATGTTTACAAATATTAAATGTGTCACCTTCCTGACACACGGCATACATGTATACACTCTTCCAATAACTGAGCTAACACGTCAGGTGATACTGCAGACATTTTTGCAACATATCCAGATATGAGATACCCGTGACCGTGTTTTCATTTACCATTACACCGCTGGCCAGCAAGGTCACCCGACCTCACAGTGTCTGATTTTTTTCTGGTAGGGTTATGTGAAAGACTCCGTGTATGTGTCTTCCTCTGCCAAAAGCTGTTGACAAACTACAACACAGCATAACAGCAGCAATCAGTTGCTGTAATAGAACCTTACATGCTAGTTTATGTATGTGCAGAATTTAACTATTGTGTGGATCATGCATGTCAAGCTCAACTTGTGGAGAGGGCCAACTCAGCCCAGTAAATTATAGTCGAAGGACCGCACTTCAAAATAGAAAGTTTTTTATTAGAAATTGATATAACAGAATTATTTATTATTTAGGTATAATTTCAACATGTATCCTAAAGTAAAATTTGTTATAGTTTAAAAAAAATTAAATGAATGTATTTTTTGTTACGAGTGTCAAACATTTTCATGATATGAAAAAAGAGATTACATAAAAAATTATCTTAGAAACAAGTAAAAAAAACATCAAAATTACAGACGTCAAACTTAAAATTCTTCAAAAACTGCTACCTTGGAAAACAATAAAACCAACAACTGTGTTGTTTCACTGTAATGCCATCATTTATTTCAGTGTTAATAATATTCATAAGTATTTTAAATTATCTGTTCAGTATATATTTGTTCAGCCTATTAGGTCTTACGTTTCATTCAGTACACTATTCACTAAATATAATAAGTTTTCTTAGAAATATTCAAATGATGATGGAACAATTACATACACAATCAAAGTTACTGAACATGTATTGACCTACTTACTTACCTGCTGGTTTTTCCTTGAGAATTGGCATATTTTCCGCGAAACAAGAGTTTCAATGTCAGCTACTTGATTCTGTGAAGATGCTCTTTTTAGGATGGAAGACAAATGTTCTGTTGTGATTCTTGATCTGTAAGGAGTTTTGTTTGTCTTCACAAGTAAAAATAACTGTTCACAGAGGTAGGTGGAACCAAACATGGCTAGTATTCTTACAGCAAACAGTAGCATTTTAGGGTAAAGGCTTGGCAAGTAAGAACAAAAAACTGAGGGATCTCAATTTCATTAAATTTGTCTTTCAAAATAGAGTCACACTGAATTTCAATCAGTTCCATTTGGATGTTGCTATCTGCCTTCTGAACAGCAAAGGAAAATGGAGCAGTAAACATAGATAAATTGTTCTCACACGATTTGAAATCATTAATTCCTTTATGTGGGAAACATAACGGGTAAAATCAGTATCACTGTGGGACTTCTTGAAATCCTGGCAGGTAGAACAATGAATTAAGTTTCCATTGTTCATCTGCCCTTTCCCAAAGCCTGAGCTTTAATTTAAAAGCCTTAATGTTGTCATACAATGAAAATACAACCTGATTTTTTCCTTGTAGTTTTAATTTAAATCATTTAAATGACCTGTAATGTCTACCATAAAGGCCAAATCCTGAAACCAATTATCGTCACAAAGTTTGTCGGGTGATTCGCCTTTCATTTCCAAGAAAATTTTAATCTCTTTTCGAAGAAGCCAGAAGCACTTTAAAACAGTGTGACACAACAGCCAACGAGCTTCCGCGTAGTACGACAGGCTCTCGAATTCACTTCCAATATCACTGAGTAAAGACGAAAACTGTCGTTGATTCAATCCCCGAGAACGAATAAAATTTCTTCACAAATTTCAAAACGTGATTCATTTTTATAATTTTTGAACATAAACCTTCCTGATGAATGATGCAGTGAACATGGTGAAACCTACTACTTGGAGAGTCTTCTTTCTGCTTAGCCCAGAACTTAGCAACAAATTCATTCTGTTTCCACGTCATTGAAGGAGCCCCGTCCGTTGCTACACACACAAGTTAAGATAACGGAAGATTGTACTTTTCCAAGACACCACACACTTCCTTAAAAATATCCCCACCGGTTGTTGTGTTTTTAAGAGAAATTATGTCCAATAATTCCTCAGTTATATTTAAGTCAGTATCACAAGCCCGGATAAACACAGCAAATTGTGCCACACCACTAACATCTGTACTTTCATCGACTGCAATAAAAATGCCGCGAAATTTTTAACTTTTGCCAACAACTGTTCACTTAAATTATTTGCAATATCATCAGTTCTCTCGGCAACAGTGTTGCGTGACAAGGAAATGTTTCTGAAAATTTGAGCCTTATTGACATACAATTTCGGTAGTTTTTACAAGACGCTCTTTAACAAATTCACTTTTACTAAACCATTTGGAATTTTTTGCTATAAGCTATGCAATTACATAGCTTGCTTTAACAACGGCTACATTGTCTAGTTTCGTATTCGTGAACAAAGACTTACCGAGAACAGCCTTAAAATCGTGTAATTTATCTTCCCTTGTCTTTTCCTTATACTGATCATATTTTGCACGATGGGTCTCATAATGACGTCTGATATTGTTCTTTTGTACTTGAATGCTTTGAAAACGACATTGTACTTAGAAAACTATTGCACAAACACAAGAAAACTGCACAAACACCTTCCACATTGAAACTGATTGACCAACTGATAATGATTTATTTTACAACCACTGCTAAAGGGGTCCTTGAAAACACTTGGAATGGACATTGGTCGAGGCTGTGAGGATTTAAGTGCATTTACCTTTAAATACAATAGTTTGTCCTTGACGACCTCTGCAAACATTTAGCTGGAGAAACCCTTCTGCAATTCTCAGAATCACCTTCTTTGTAGCCTGCTAGTTTACGTCTATGTGAATCTCCTTGTCTTCTGACCTGTTGGAAAATTTGCCGTTTAAGAAATATATATTTTCCACTAATATTTTAGGACAATATATCAATTAAATCTTCGTGGGTGGTTGTGGAGGCCGCATGTTTGACGAGGCTGGTGTAGATGTATGCTGTTCTTCAGGAGGATACCACATTGAGCATTTGTGAACATTGTAAGTAAAATTTTATATTCGCTATTCGAAATTGATGTCGCTATGTTACAGCCCGTTGTAAATATGCTTAATAGATGACTGATATATTGCATAAGGCGTAATGGAAATCATCTTTGTAATATACTTTGAGAGTCTGAATCTATCTCAATAAATTGTATAAGGCTTCTTATTTCTAACAGTCCTCTTTGTACATTTCTGAAGAGTTTCATCATGACATTGCTACGAAATGCACCAAAACCTAACGTTCCACCCTTCGATAAAACTCTAGCCAACAAATATAGTTATTTCTGGTGTTACTAAATTATATGTGGGTTCTAGTTCCCAAAATATGCATGTGTTTGGACATAATTTTAGATGAAACATTCTTGAGAGTAATTACCTCCTGTGCTATAGCATTTTTACTCCACATAGAAACATTCAAATAAGAAAACATGTATTGAAAATATATGTTAAACCACGCTTCTTTTGCGTGCAGTAGTTGTAACTATGTTCTGGGTAGAAGGATTTTTAACGCATAGAAACGTAATTTGAAATGGATGCTTGCGTGATAGCTCAGTATAAATCAAACACATCTTCAGTTGTATTGCTCTTTTTACCTCTTTCATCACGAATTAGAGTTTTTCTTCTTATTTCCTTTAGTTATCTGGTCAAACTTCAATCTTGAGCTGTCAAGAGTGAGCATAAGAAAAGATGAAGATGTTCTACTTTCTGTTTTTATCGAACCACGGAGTCTCAAGTGTGTCGACTTCGTAATCGAAATGTCTTGGATTCACGCCACCCTGTCAGACACACAAGATTTCCAGTCTTCTATTATGCATAGTTGCTTTCTTACGCATCCTTAAACCAAGGCTTAAGAGTAAATATAACCTTTACACACAATGTTTCTTGTATACTCATTCCTGTTGAACGATTTGGTCATACGAGGAGATCTAAATACCATTTATAAACAACGCGATGCTAATACTTTTTGAAATTCTAAGAAAGTTTTCACTCATCTTTTACTCGCAACGCAAAATATCTGTGACACAAAATATTTATATCTTGCACGAAGATATATTGCACAGTAAGGTGTCTTTATATAATATATCAATATTTTATGTTACATATAGGGGAAAGAAGGGTAAAATTATTTTTGTGTTTTTCGTTTCTTAAAGAAATGGACGAAATGTTCACAATATAAAGTATATTGATTAATGATCACAAAAATTTCTTTGTAATATCTGAGTCGTAATTCGTTATAGTTTTTCTGCAATTTTACAAAATGATCATTTCTCCCTACGTAAAGTGGTCATGGATTCTTTTTCTGCCTTTTCTTTCTAGATTTTTCCCGGATATTGTGGAAAGCGATAAATGTTCCGTTTATCTTAGCAACGATTTGCTTTCTTGATATTCACGAACACTTTCTAAGAGTCTATCACATAATATAAGTTTAGTTTGTTCTTCCTTGGTTAAATAAACACTTTTACAGAGTGTTTCCAAACCCAAAGAGAGAACGGTATAAGGCTTGTGTGAGCGACAGAGAGGAATAATGGGAACGTCAAAATAGATAACTTTAAAATGAAATATTGCCTCCAGCCTTTCCAGGAAAAACGTTGGGTTTTAATTCAATTTTTTTTTACCATTTGGCAACACAATCTAGATGAGAATTACAAAACTTGTTAACAACGTTGTATAGTGACTTTTCCACGTATCTTGTTTGTAGGATTAAATGAACTCTTTCTCATAATTTTATTCAGAAAACCACGCCGTCACGTCGTGACTTAATTAGGTCGTAATATTCCATTCGCGTGCGTTTTGTTAATAATGTGTGCGGATGCATTTTGCCCCGTTACCAAGAAATCTAATCTCACAACAACAAAAAACAAGTGTTTACATTCATGTTGATTCTTATTTTCCATGTTTCAGGAAATTCAGTGAAGTACTAAAGACTTAATGAGAACATGATAAATTATATTAAGTTACATTTTACTCCAGAACTTCAAATTTTCTTTATTTTGCTTTTCCACTTCCAATACGAAGGGAGTGAAAATATCAAAGGTCGTTTGAGTACAGTGATTTCATTTTAGTAATTCAGATTAAAGGGCGTCCAGGCGGGCGAAGTTTTGGTCGTTTCCATTGCAATCACAGGTAACTTATAGACAGAACTGTAACTCCCTCTATCCTAGTTTAGTAGAACCATAGTGTATCAGATATTCGAACATAATTATTCATGAAATCATGCTACTGATATCGACGGCAACCAAAATCTTCAATCCGCAGTACACTAGTCTAAAAACTGCACATGCGCTACGCAATATTTGAGAATCATACGCATTTGAATTTGCTTTATGCAGTTCTTAATGAAGACAATGGAATTGAACCCTTTTAAGCCTCAGAAACAGACAGGTAATTTGTAAATGTATAGGAAAGTTCTCTATTGTTTTCCTTATTGGCGTATTTCTGTCATCGAACAAAACCCATATATATGCGTCGTTATTGTTAACATCTCTTTTGTATTTACAGAAAAGTTTCGTTTAACAAGGGACACTATCGAGAAATACACG
Source organism: Lepisma saccharinum (assembly GCA_022664845.1). Taxonomy (NCBI): domain Eukaryota; kingdom Metazoa; phylum Arthropoda; class Insecta; order Zygentoma; family Lepismatidae; genus Lepisma; species Lepisma saccharinum. The sequence goes on along the minus strand of JAGDQP010002057.1, from coordinate 55,658 downwards.
CTGATATCAGAAACTTTTAAATCCATCGGAAAGAGATACTAACACCATATCATATGTAAAAATTATGTCTTTAATTGTAGAAATAACTGAGAAAGTTAATTAATTTTAAAAGAAACCTAATTTTTTTAACGGAAGTCATGATGCGCTGAAGACTAAACGAATGCTAATTGGTTGATAAAGTAGTCTTTGAATGAACATTTTCTTTTACTTCTAACGTTTCGAGAGTTATTACTGCTTTCATATCACAGAACAAAATCTAGATATGGTTATAAGAAGTATAGAAGGACGTAAAGAAAAACATTAGATTATGGAAACAAGAAAAGAAAGACCACAGGGGTCTATTTCACCTTTATAGATGTCCAGGCTACTGCAACATTTCCATAAACTTTCTCAATCGCATTCCAATTAATAACTAGAAATTCTGAAGTGCTCTTAGTCTTTGGTATTACTGAGACAATCTATGAACTTAACATTATTACTCAGAAATCCATTCCCATCGTTGTGTTCATCTTACTTTTCTCTGCATGTTACAAATTGATTTCATTACCCTTCCACTTACGAGGCACTTTAAAAGCAACGTTCGTTCCCAAGGTTTTCAAACCGTATTACTTTTAAGTTATAATTAACTAAAAGTTGTAACCTAGCATCACATAAGAAAGACCATCCTCAATCAGGAAGATCTACGTTTGTAGACTCAGCTTTACCAAAATTGACACATTTATGACACTCAGAATACAAGTGGTGTAAGTCCACATAAATTATAGGGAAGATATCAGGCCACTTATATAATGTGTATTCTTGTGCACTTCTTTCCGTGTGTGCTTCTTTCTTTAGTATCCTGACTCTAGTTTCTCGCCGAAAACCTGTTAAGAACCACTTCTTGCATTTTGAACTTAAACCACATGTTTTCTTTAAGCGTTCATTTATATTCATTTGTTTGTTCATTTACGTTCTGATTTTAACATTTCTACCATCAACACATTTCACTTTAGAATTATAAGTACTTACAATGTCCATATACACAGTGCGATATGATTGTTGCATTCAAATATAAGGAACAGTCAAATGAAAACCGAACCCCCGCCATAAAACACATTACTTGCACAAGTTGGCAACACTGTTGTTACGTACTGATACTGGCATCTGTAGAATAGGAGAAATGCATAGTGAAAACGCACAGGTCCACACGGTTGTTTCGTTATTGCTCTGGAGGTAAGTGTAGTGAAAAGAGTGTTCGTCCAGCATTGGAAATGGAGGCATGCCATTAAACGTGGTGCCACCATTTTGAGCCCGAAAGCAAACGACAAAGCCAATGGAAACACCTCCATTCTTCCCCGCCAAAGAAATCCAAATCTGTCCATACGAGTTCCGGTAAAGTCAAGATGACATTCTTCTTCGACTGCAGGGGCCTCTGCTTGTCGACTTCCTAGAGCGTGGAGCTACAATCAATGCGAAGCGCTCTGCAGACACGTTGCAGAAACTGCGACACCATAAAGTCAAACCGCCCTGGAATGCTGTCGGACGAAATCATAATTTTGCATGATAACGCCCGTCCCCATACTGCCAATTTTTTGAGGGATAAGCTTCAGAGCTTTGGCTGGCAGATCTTTCCCCTTGTGTCTTCTACATTTTTGGAGACCTGAAGAAAGACATTCATGGACGTCGGTTTCAGTCGGACGAGGAAGTGCAAGAGTGGGTGAGGTTGTGGATCCGTCAGCGACCTACCTCTTTCTTCAATACTGGAATTGATGGTCTCGTATCCCAGTGGAATAAATGTATTAACACTTCTGACAATTAGTTTTGAATAAAACAAATTCCATTGTCACTTTGTAGCGGGTGTTCGGTTTTCATTTGACTACCCCTCATATTAACATGGGACATGTTGTGCCAATGTCTGCCAAACCTGTAGTAACTAAATCGACGACATTGGTTGATAACTTGATGATGATTTCATCAATACAAGCTACATTTGCGCATTGGAACATCGTACGGATATATTGGTTTCCTTCCCTACGAACTTCTGAATTACCATCAATAGATCCACTCTCTTTTCTTCTATCAACGTGCTGCGAGTTACCAGACATACCGAGATTTTGGATACTCTGTTGATCCACTGGTGCAGTACTCTCATTACCAGTAGCTTCTCTTTCTTCTTCACAAGTTGAAAATAATTAACTCGATCATCACTTGTAAGGTAGTATTATTAAATGACCCGCATCAATAGAGTTCCTATAATCTTACTTTGCGGCACCTCTGTTGGAATAGATATTATTGTAATTTCTGCCTGATTAAATGTCATTACTATTTGCTTTATTTATCTGATTCCTTAACACCAAGTATAAAACACATTACTCGCACAAGTTGGCAACACTGTTGTTACGTACTGATACTGCCTTTTGTAGTATCCTACCTTTACTTCTTGCTTGTGATACCCTACACAGTATGGAGGATTGCTGTTAACTTGGAACTGTTCCTCTGTTACATGTTGATAATTCAGATGAGTTGTGCGGTGTTAGTATGAGTTTCGAGTATTTGAGAGTATGGTACAAGAACGAGATAATCACTAAAGGGGTGATACGCTTAAGATTCCTAGCAAGGTAAAATCTCTGGACGTCCCGATGGTAACTACAGTTTGAAAAAGATAATTCAACTTTGTAAACGTAAGGACCATCAACGTCAAGGTAAGGAGCGCACCATCAACACCTCGGGTGTGGATCGTATCACCTAACTACACACGAATGTGTTCTCAGCTGAAGGACAATGATAGAAGGCAAGGATTAAGAGATAGGGAGCATAGCCATACCGGACCGTATACGTAGTGGAAAAGACAGTAAGAAAATCCTCCAATACAGATGCGCGTTGTCAACCACACAAACACAAGATGGTATTTAAGGCACGGAAATTTGACACTAGAACGCGATATAAAGCACGGCCATTATGCCTTAAAAGGACGACACGTAAGAAAACGGCGAAATAACGACAGAAAATTGTATTATCGCCACAATTTGGGTGATACGTATCAATGCGTATTTACTCTCAATGAAACGAGATATAATAAATGATATAATTTAATTAACCGAAAGTAACTGTATCGTAAACTATAATTATTAAAAACAGTAATATCATTGTTTATAACAATGCAATAAACACATTGTTTCCATTTTTAAGTTAAAACAACAATCAGAAATGAATAAATAATTTGGAATCTTTTAATTGAAATTTGGATTGTTGTAAATATAAAAATATTTAGATATAATGTTTTACAGCATTGTAGTAGTATTTGACAGTAGTATTAGCAGTTGTTGTAGTGTTAGTAGTAATAGGAGTAGTAGTAGTGGTATTGTTGTTACCAACAAACTTTATTCACCCCGCTCCAACAGGTGGGTACTTTGGCTAGTAAATATAAAGAAATATATGGAAGTAACGATAGCAGATTGTATTGTCATCCGACTTACATCGCTGTGCAAAATTTCATCATTGTATGACGTCGGGAAATGAGCTAAATTAACGTTGCAAGATTTGAGGACACGATGAACCATTGTGAATTAAAGAAAATTATGTAAAAAAAAAACAAACACTTAAATTTACTTCTGAAATTACGTAAATTAACAACAGAAGTTGTGATTCTAAAAAGTTTAATTGAGAACATAAACTGTGGTCCGGGGTAATTCATGCAAAGTTATTTTCTGTTGTAATTACTTCTTTTGTATTTTACAGTGAAGTGAAAAAAAAGAAGAGAAGGAATGAAAATGAAAACATAACCAGAAAGCTTATCTTGAATTGCAGACACAGGTAAAAACTTTGCGTCAACTAATCTACAGCTATTAACGAAAAACAAGTGAGTTGGGGCAGATATAATTTAAACTCACATAAGAGTTAATTCTCTGTTGCAAACACAAAGTCTCTACAATTTCAGAACATGTGGTTTTGCACTGACATGGAGCAACGACCGGCGTTAGTAAAACAAACAAAAAATTGTGGGACATATTTCAGAGTCCGTACGTTGATCCTCGCAGTGTGCAGTCAGAATCCATTGTACACTTAATTGCACTCATACAGACAACTCAAATTTCAGTGTACGCGTCAGTAATATTGTGCATAAAGGGGGGAAAACGGTGATGAACTTTTTTAAACGCATGTAGTCCTTTCACTATAATGAATAACTTTGTAAATGAATCGATGGCTGTAATCGATTCTCATTCATGCGTCTTTTTGTTTATCTCAAACAGTTTGTAATACGTAACATACACCACAGTACAGTTCATTGACGTTCTCAGAATCTAGTTTTATATTAAAACTGCTAAAATGTTTATTAAAAGGTTCGATTAATAATTTACATTTTGCTCTTTTCTGTTCAATGTAGCGTAAATTCGAACATTTTTTTTTGCACCTAGATTCTTCGTCTCTATGTTCGTGTTACATGGATGTATTTATTTGATTCCTGTAAAATGCTCACGAAGTTGAATTAAAAGAAATCTGACAACGATAATCATTCCTCTAGTAAGGGTTTGTAGTACAGGAAATATAAGATCTTGAAGTTTAAGTCTAATAATCATATTAACAGTTGCAATAATCATATCAAAATGTTTAAAAAGGTGTAGATTAATCGGGGTCATATTCGCTGATGTCAAACGTGATGTCAGAGTCCCTCTACCTGTTTTAGTTTAATCGTTTGAATGAAAATATAATATAGGTAGCGTGTCAGACTACTGGGACATCACTTCTATTCCTGGTCAGCGTTGTTATATTATTTTCTTTTCAGTCCTCGGAGTTTAATTCGTATAAACAAACTTTTGTTGAGAGAAATAAAGTTTTTTTTTTGGGGGGGGCACATTCTTACAAATTTTTGGTAACCACAAATAAACAGTTCTTTTTTGTGTGGTAAAGCTTGCTTGACCGCGGATCTTCAGGTAATTTTTTTCCTTGGTACCTAGTTAAAAATAGAATCATGTGCACATGTTTCATGAGAAATTATACTAAAATCCACAAATGTTATAATACCTAAAAATGACTATTTTATTATTACTGCTTATTTTTATGAGAAACATATTTTTTGCGCCATTACCATCGACGTCTAAAATAAATTTCCAAAAATAACACAACAGTCCAGTGAGTAAAAAATGTCCTGTTTTCCCTTGTCCAAAATTTAGATTTTTTTTGGTAAAATTGATATGATTCTAGGAAATTCTGTATGTATTTTACGTACGTTTTAAACCCTGACTCACCTCGAACCTTCCAGTAAGCGCTCTATATCCCGTAACTAAGTATATATCGATTACAAATATATTTTAGGAAGTGCTGCTAAATTTAAAAAAAATATTTACATCTATTGCGTGTTGGGAATTTTGAATTTTAATTTTTGTTAATGGCCTTTAGGCATCTCAAGTTCAGGCCGGAATAGAGTAAAGGGGAGGATGTTGGAATGTAGTCAGCCAGAGCGTAGTTAGTATGTACCATCTCGGCATTAGTCTCGTGTGACTGACGAAAAACTCTGGAAAAGCTGTCAGGATGGGTGGCCGCTGGGTTCGTTCCCGGGATCTTCCTAAAACTAAGACAATGTTACATCAGCTAAGCTACGACCGCTAGGTGTGTGTTGTGAAGTTCGAATGTGTATGTAAGTTAGGAGGTCACACCTCAGTACAATGTAAGAACAAAAAATTAACACAACATTTTAATAGGCAACAATCTAGGTGACAGGGGGCGTTAAGTGGTATAACTATTTCACCGTAGGTCTATCAAAACACTAAAATATCAAAAATATATCTTCCCATGTAGAGAGTGTACCTTTCTGATTGGTTTTCCAAACCTTTTTTTTAAAAAATGTGTAAGTACAACTTCTGATAAAGTAGACAATTGGAGTTTTAGCATTTATTTCTCTACAAATTTAAACATAACTTTGTTGCAGTATGTATATTTCTGTGCACATTTGTGTTATAAAATTTTTAAAATTTTTGAAATAATGTGTAATACTTAGCACCGATTACAGTTCAGCGGTTTCCCTCTTTTTTTAAATATCGTCAACTACTGTATGTTTTTCGATACTATTCATCTTGGATTAAGACATTATAAGGAATACCACAAGGCTCCATACTAGGGACATTACTTCTCAGTTTATATATTAATGATATATCCTCTGTTTTTCGTACATGTAAACGTCATCTTTATGCAGATGGCCTGCACATATATGTTCATTTTAAACTGAATTTTGAGTATGATGCAGTGGAGGAAATGAAGAAAGAACTGTGGCCTCTAAGTGATTGGACAGGTAAACACTACCTAAATTTAAATTCTTTAAAGACACAAGCCGTCATTATAGCAAACGAGAGCCACTCTTCAGAATTTAGTAGAGTAAGTCTTCCTCAAGTTGTGTTGAACGGCACTAAAATATAATATGTAAAACAAGTTAGAAATCTGGGAATCATTATGGACAGCCATCTTACATCGAACGCACACGCGATACAAATAACCAAGAAAGTGTATGCTGTATTGTACACATTTAACAAGGTAAAGTATTTTCTTTCAATAAGTCAAAATATTAATTTGATGCAGGCTTTCATAATGCGCATTCATTATTTTATTATTGTGATGTCATTTACAATGAGCTAACACTTAATCTTGCCGCGAAACTGCAAAGGTTGTATAACACATACATAAGATGTATTTACAATGCATCAGGTGTATTTACAATGCATCAGGTGTATTTACAATCTTCGCCTTTACAACCATAACACCAGCATTGACTGAACTAGGCTGGCTTCCACTTCATTTACGTAGGAAACATCACATTCACGCACAGTTTTCTAATTCACAATGCCCCATCGTATTTATACACGAACTATCAATTTGTTGCACGCCATGGCAGAAACACTAGAGCAGGAAACTCTCTACTTCTTCCCAAACATCGCACATACATTTATAGTAAATCGTTCATGCATACCAGTACTCGTCTCTGGAAAAACTACCCACTAGTATGCGAAATATAAAATCAAAATCAAAATTTAAATCAGAAACCACAAAATGGATCATGGAAGCATGAATATGTGATATACCTATTCTCTACCAGTTAACACTTAACTCGCTTGAAACATTTATATTATAATCTGCTTGGTTAAGTATATTATGCCTTTGAAGTATGACTGCGTTCACGAAAGGGGTCGTGATACAACTTTCGCAACCGTAAAGTATTACCGGCAGAATAACCGTTCTGTATATTTTCAATTTCAATTTCCTTGATATTAATCGCGAGTTTAGAAGTTTTTGAACTGAATAGAAACATGCGTTGCCCAATATTAAACGACTTTTTATTTCTTCCGTGATCTCATTTTTGTTTGTTACGTATGCTCCCAAGTATTTAAATTTGTTTACTTTCTCTATTACCTCATCCCTAATTCTTATGTTTTTATTTCCTTCATTCCATGTGTTTCGGCTTGTTATCATGTATTCAGTTTTATCTATGTTTACCTGTAGACCTATCTCATCGCACGCTTCTACCAAAACATCGGTGTTGCTTTGTAGTGCATCTATATCGTCCCCTATTAAATCTACATCATCCGCGTATGCGAACAGTTGATTCAAACCATTCAATGACAGTCCCGTTTTGTTCCCTTTAATTTTTAAAATCACATATTCTAACGCAAAGTTGAACAGTAGTGGGGGCAAGGCATCTCCTTGTTTCAATCCGTTGCGAATTTTCACATATTATTTCCTATCCGTACTCTACTTATGGGATCACTGAGACACATCTTCAATAGTTGAACCAGGTTTTTCGAAATTAAAAATCGTATCAGGATACTGTATAACTTTTCCCTTTTGATAGAATCATATGCTTTCTTAAAATCAATGAATAGCTGGTGAACCGTCCCATTGTATTCCCATTTCTTCTCCAAAATTTGTTCCAAGGCGAAAACCTGATCCAACGTGGATCTGTTTCTTCTAACTCCACATTGGTGATCTCCAATTATTTCATCTACGTATACATTTAGGCGTGTTAACAGAATATTATTTAACACCTTGTAACATGTTGGAAATAACGACATTCAGTTGTAATTATTACAGTCCGATTTATCACCTTTTTGTAAATCGGAACTATTATTAAGGTTTTCCATTCCTTTGGGAGCTTCTCCTTTCTCCATATAGCACTTATCAATTTATGTAGTTCCTTGATTCGTGCCATTCCTCCCGCTTTAATAATTGGCTGGAATATTGTCTATTCCTGGTGATTTGATTTTTTAAAATTTCTTTACCGACATCTCGATCTCACTAGGTTCAGGAATCCATCGTCATCACCATCAATTACCTAAAACCCACAAATACCTTTGAGGCGTATGCACCAACAAAAGTCTATGTGCCATGTTGGAAAATAGAACATAGTCTTTTGTTAGCACATGCGCTACATTTATTAGCAAAATAAACTTAGGAATGTTCCAAAGCCACCGTGCATAAATGAACGCAAAGTAAGGTTCTGCCGGCCAGTTACTAAATTGAAACCTTAAACCTGTTACTGTCGAGACACTAACCTACGTTGCAGACCGAATGCACAAAATATCAACCTTTAGACAGTGAATCTCACAGCTAGACTGCGGTGTAGCTTGGATGGGAGGAAAATTGAAGATTATATTCCATCATAGTTGAAATACTATAGGAAAAGAGGCCTTTCGGAAGACCGTGGTGTCGTTGGGAGGACAATATTAGAAGGGACCTATAAGAGTTAGGTGTTCATGCTGAAAACTGGCTTGATATTGCCCAGGAGAGAATACAACGGCGAACGTTTGTTACTGCAACGATCAACCTTTGAGTTCCGTAAGCCACACAGTTCCTTATAATTGTGATAATTTTATATTTCCATATGGTTTTATCCCGTCACTTCACCCAAATGAGGATAACTAACGCAAACGTTAAGATTGCGCAAAACATTCAATTGATACAATGAGAGAAGAGATGGGATAAGTATTTACGCAATGTAAGTTAATAATAAATCACGACTAGATTTCAGCGTCATTTTTGGTCTTGACCCACTATTTCTCACAATATGTTCACTGATCACCACAGCGAGTTAATTATTTCCTCTGTCCACTTATGCATGCATTAGAAACACTATCAAAAAGAAGAAATGGGACATTTATTGGAATATTTAGATTTCTTTAGCTAATTACTCTTGATAATACAACAGTTATAATGTTTTCGATAACAACAACTAGTTTCTATTTAGTTTGTACCATCGAATGTTATTTTATGATCATGTACACTCTCTCCTACCCATGTGCGTAATCTTACATACCCTAGTAGGAGAAATTCCCCAAATGAATATTTTTGGGAAACCCATTCAATGAATTTTAACAAAGATTAATAGTATGCAATTGTGTATAAGAGAGGGGCTCCATAGTCTAATGTAAGAGCGTTGGACTTATGCCCGCGTGCTCCCGGGCTCAATTCCCGGCTGGAGTCCCACTTTTCGGCGTCCACCCAACGTCGTGAGAAAAACTAGGGAGTCACGTGAATAAAGACGTGACGGCCACTCGGTCTAGAAAGCCCCTAATACGCCTGTTCGTGGCTGGGTGGCGCGCAGCGTTGACCACACTGCCGTCACTCAGGTAGACGCAGTTCCACCAAGCGCGGACAGGCTCAGGACCTATCGGTCTGTAATACCAGTGGTTATCATTATTATATATTATAATTGTGTATAAGATACTAAAGAATATATTTTGTAATTTTCGATAAGTTTGCTTACAATTTTAGAGAAATTTTCCTGAATTGTTCACAATCTCTCCTTACTTTACCTTATATGTATTAAAATGATGAATTGATAAGTAACAAAACATATAATAACTCTGAAACCACATAGAAATACTATTCAATAAAGTGTAAAGAAACGTGTTGCCCAACCCACTATTAAGCACACAATCTAATGGGAAAGGCACTGACTAGCACACATCGTAGGTTCGAGGTGTGTCAAATGGATGAAAGAAAGCATAATTTGCGGATGTAATATTTACAGCTACCAGGGGCGTAATCACAACAGGCTTCGTCACTGACACACATACATAAGTCTGTACGGGAAAAGAAATGGTATTCCCTATTTCCCAATTTATTGCTCTAAACTTTTGTTCATGTCTCGACATGAAGTAATAGCTATGGTTACACATATCCCATTTTGATATCCCGTCTGACTTCTCAGTTCTATTTTGATCTAATTCGGTGAAGAGATAGATTGTCCATATGAATAATAAGGACCTACCCTGTTTATTTTTGTAAGGTAGATGACGTCAATTTCCCCATATTTTCAAATCGGCCACCTACACCTATTCTCATTGTTTGAAGTGGAATAATTGTGAGTTAATTCTGTTAACAAAGCTTCTAAGGCATCTAAACCTCAGGCCGGGATATAGGATGGGAAAGGATGTGGGAAGATATCAGCCAGGGCTTAACACCATCCCGGCACTTTGCCTGGTGTGACTGAAGAAAATCTTGATAAAATCTCAGTCAGAATGGTCATCCGCTGGAATGAAGCTCTCGAATGCAAAGTTAACGCTCTAGCATTCAGCTACGGCAGCTCAGTCATCAATAATAAAAACTACTCACTACTTCGACCCCATTTCTTTACCTCGACAACAGAATCATGTAGTATTTTTAAAATCACATGTCTTCCGGAAATTATCATGCTATTTCCAACCCTGTCCAGACACAACTGACTTACAAGAAAAAGAACAATAGCTCTGGTGCGTGATTACTAAAAATAGCTACCAGGGTGGAAACAGGCATTCCACGTAAGTTAACGCTTTGTTTTACTTTTTCCTTACCTCGCAGGTTTTTGTCTTTTTTTCTCGAGTTAACAGATAGAAAGGGCAAGGGAGTGGGGGGGTGGGGGTGGAATCCGTTTTTCGTTCACCTTCAGTCTGCAAAGGGTTGAGGTTTGATCAATAACTGAAAAAAGGGGATGAAAATGGGGTGGTGAGTGCGTGGGCGGGCGGGGAGCAGGAAGAGTAGCAGCGAAAGAGAAGCAATTAGATTGGAGGGTTGGTTTCGGGTTAGCAAAAGTGGGTCAGGGTGGTTAGGGTCTGCCACGTGGCTTGCCAACTGACTGTCTCTAATCCTTCGCGAACCTTCCGCAGGGAAGAAAAATATACCGACAAAGGAGAAGTAAAGCCAACAGCGAATTTATCACTCTTTCCACTAAGCGAGTGCTTCCTAAATGTTTTTTCCTGAAAGCCAAGGAATATCTGCAATCATATGCGTTGTTATTTGTCTGTTTTATTCCTAGAAAAGCAGCATCTGAAGGTTGAAGTATAAGGCTGATTCTTTTAGCCTATTTCAAGAGATGGAAACTAAACGACTGCCATTTTTTACACGTCAGAAATGTTTGGACACAAATAATCTGCGTATTATATACATGACTTGTCAGTTGAGTTCCTCTAAATAAATTCTACAGATATTGACAATTCAAACTCAGTTACACCGTTTCAATATAATTATATTCTATATTTCAAATTAAACGTCATAGTCTACTTGCTGCATATAAATTATCCCAAACATTGTAAATTCAGAACAACTATATAGATTTTCTGTACGTCTACTAATATTGCCAATGAATAGTGACGGTCTGTATCCTGCATAGAAATTCCGTAGATATCAAACAATACTATAAAAGAAGCAAAATTGAACTGAATTTAATTTATCTTGGGTCTTCTAGCATCTCGTAGTCAAGTGGGGATAGGAAAGGTATTGGTCACGATCTAATTTAAGGTATCATTCAGGCATTTGTCTGGTGAAACAAAGAGAAACCCTGGTAGGATTGTCTCCCATGGAGCTCGAACCAACGTACCTACTTATTGCCGATCCGAAGCCCACGACGTTACCACCTGGACTACGAGGTCTTTGAGGAAATGAGAACAACGTGTAAATTTTATCTTCAAAGCGATTTTGATGAAATTTCATGAATCTATCATTTTCGGTTGCCAGAAAATCATTTAGACAGATCTCGACTTGGGAAAGATCATTTCGGAAGTTCGAGGACAGATTGACTTTATAACATTTCAATGTAAGTGCATTCTACAATATGTTTGAAAACCGAAGCTTATTGTACAGCCCTCGCGCCAGGAGTTCGAACGCGAATGAGAAGCAGCAAAGGAAGTTAAAAGGTTCACTCCATTCAATATTTTTAGGGGTGAAAGGTACTGTGTTGACCTGTGGACCTCTCTTACTGTCTGCCATATCTTTTGCATAAAGAATTGCGTCACGAGTTTCAATTGAAATCGACGTTCTGGGGACGATAGTTTTGTGTATGGGTGTGCAGAAATTTATAGCGCATGCACCCATTCACTCAACCGTTCACCTCGATCAACTGAAACAAACTGACGTGACCTTTCATTCATTTCATATTAGAATAATCCATAGCTTCGTCACACTTGTTTTGTTAGGCTCATCTCCTGGCGCGACCGCTGTGCTATATTGGGAAAGCCTTTCCTGAATACCTATAGTATATTATGCTGTGTTCATAAATCAGCTTCTTTTGTCCCACCAATTCTCCCATCATCATCCACACGGCCTGAGCAAAAGTAGCCTAAAGGTATTAAATAAAATAAAAATTTCTTTGCATGATTTCTGTTGATATTTTCAATTAGTAATGAAACGCATGCTTGGTCTTAAATGCATTAGCTAGAAAGAAAACGCTCAGAAAAAAATATATTTGTGTTTATGGAAACGTTATGTAATCGTAATCACTATCAAGTAAGCGATAGTAATTTTACCCAATATTAATAATGACGACTAAATTATTTAATTTATTCATATGAAGGGTGTCAAAAAAAACAAGGAATGTGACAAAACAGGTTTATTGAGAATATCAAGTTTCAATTTCTCCATCACTTTACGTTTAAAAGTGATGGAGACATCACAACAAATATGTCTCTTGTGGCCATTTATGAGTGCTATTTTTTGTTCTTTGACAGTTTTGTAGTCCTAATTTTCCCTAATAGAATGAGCTATACAGCGCAAAATCGCTAGAAATGGACATTCCCGGTTTTACCCCGATACCCTTCATATAATATATTAAAATTATTATATAGGCCTAATAAGCTCCTGCGCAGTCTAGTCGGTAGCGCGCTCGACTTCAGTGCGAATGGTCCCGGGTTCGATTCCCGATCGGGGCTCAAAATTTTCGTTGTTGATCCAGCATCGTGAGGACAATTGGGGAGCTGCTGTGAATAAAAGACAGTAGCGATCACAGTGAGAGCTTCGGCTCTCCTCTCCCAACCCGTCTGGTCAGCGTGGGAGCAGTAGACCAACACCTCCCTTCGGGAAGAGGCCTCATCCACTAGTGGATTGAATATGGCTGTGATTTATTTTATTTATAGTCCTAATATTATTGCAATTAAAGTAATTACATAAGATAGTCGAAAAAGATTGTTGGGATTATAAACTGTTAGTATAAAAGTACTTAATGGATGTACACGTGTGGTGTATTAAAATGTTTAGAAGTAACAGTAATACTTTATTTAAGTACTGAGAACAGCAGAGTATGCAAAAATACAGCACCGCATTACTTACAGAAAGATTTACAAATGAGAATGTCTGCGATTACTTCAACTCCATATGTTCAAGTTCTATGTGCACTTATAAATGGCAAATTTAACATTTAACATAATATAGATGGCAGATTGACCTCTACATCCTTCACATTTAAATTGTACTAAATGACATACCTATGAGATTTTGTTATAATGTTATATCAATCTAAGTATAAAGATATGATTTTTATTAATAGGTAGGAACAAGTTTTTTTTATCCCTTGTACCGTATGTTGGAGTTCTTATCACAAGTCTTTCGAGAAGATACTCTGAGTGGTGTTTACAATTGATTATTTTATATGTGAAATCAGCATCAAATGTTTCTCTTCTATACTCCAAGGGTTCAAGGTAAAAATGAGATTTCCAGTACTCTGTACTTTGCGAGTAATAGTTAAGACGAAGGACATAGCACAGCATTCTAATAAAAGTCTTCTGGATAGCTTCAATTTTATTTCATATATGTTTTGGCAAGTAATTCCAAATGACTGAGCCATATTCCAGTTTTGGCATTACAAGGGTTTTATACAAATATATGTAAGTGGCTGGTTTTGTGAAGTTTGACCGTTGGCCGAAGATATAACCTATGGCTCTTTTTGCTTCATTACATTTATTTGTTATGTGTTCATTAACTAAGACATTGCTATCGAATTGTATCCCAAGATCGTTAATTTTGTCTACCTTCTCTAATACATTTCCATTCATATAATACTTACTTTATGAAATACTGAACCTTTCGGGTAAATGTTACATGTTTAGTTTTATTATTATTTATCTTCATACCGTTTTCTTCACACCATCTTACAACTCTGTTGAAATTTTCCTGTAATATAGCCTGCTTGAAACTGTTTCTTACCATTCTCATAATTTTTACATAGTCAGCATATAATAAAATTTTTGCATCATGCACCACTTCTGGAAAGTCATTCAGAAATATTACAAATAGCAGTGGTCCAAGGGGGAATCCTTGTGGTATGCCGTTTTTTTTATTATGTCTGTTTCAGGTTTTACATGCCCAATTTTGGTTAGATATTTTCTATTCAAACGGTAGCTGTGAAACCACTTTATGTAGAAAGGTTAAAGACCAAAGTTACTAATTTTATTGAGAAGAATACTATGGTTTATTGAATCGAAAGCTTTGGGGACTTAATATAATTAATGGATGAATATAATATGAATATAATTAATAAGTCCACATATATAATATCAACCTGTGAATTAGTTTTGATAGCAGCAGAGACAAAGTCAGACATTTTAGCTACATTGGTTAATATGGAGCGTTCACAGTTTTAGACTTACCTTAGTACGTTTCGATATGGACGCCATTTGATTACTCTGTAGACGTCTAGACGATATTCCTATCTTCTTCCACGTCTTCTGAAGTTGTAGTTGCAATTGCTGCAGTGATCCTCTCTTTTAGGTGCTGAATGTTACTTAATCTTTTCAGGACACGTAATATAATTAATGAGTCCCCACAACAAAAATCCAGTGGTAGGGGTGGACTTCGAGATAGCCAGGGTGTTAGTCCACTCTTCCAACCCAGGTATTTGGCAACCTCTCAAAGCATCACAATCGAGAGGACCCTGGTCGTAGCTCACAAGGAAAGGGTTTGGGTTTGAACAGGATTGTTTTTGATAAGACGTTGTATATGCATTTGTACCCCGATGCTGATAGTGCCTGTAAAGCAGTTCGACCGAGCAAGGCTTCGTTTGTCCGCTACAGGGCGTTAAAGTTTGGAGCAGGGAGGAAACAGCCGCTGTAATGACTCCCGTAGTTTCGGCTTCGATAGGAATTGTTTGATACGACTTCGTATTTTTATTTGTAACCCTATGCTGATAACGTCTGCAAAGTAATTTGATCGTGTAAGGCTGCGTTTGTCCGCTACAGAGCGTTAACCTTTGCAACAAATGGAAGATTGGAGCAAGCGGAAGACAGCCCGGGCATCCGCTGCAACGGCTCCCGCAGTTTCGGTTCGAACACTTATTTGTCACTCAAAATGTATACATGGACATACCTGACAGTACTGATAAAGACTGCAAAGCCACAATACCGTGTAACAAATAGTTCGGCCAGTACTTGTTTTCACAAACGCAAGTGAGGCTTTTCCCCAAAGTGATTAAAACGGAAGGGAGAATCAAAATAGGCATACAGAGCAACGTTCAAAATCACACTCCATGAACACGGTGTCAAATACCCACTTTGTAGAAAAACCTCACTTACATTTGTGAAGACTTAGGCCTTCAAGTCCTTCAAGGTACCTTCAACTTAGGCCCTGTCTGGTTCTTTTCCGCATACTTTTCCCTCCTCTATCCTGGCCAGAGCCTTAAATAATAAATAAATAAATTGAGAGGGCTTAACTTCTTTTGAAGGACCTGTCTTTTCTACAGAACATTATGATGATGTTTATGAATCAATTTTATGACATTTTCTATTAAAGACTAATATGTGAACTTGTGTATGTGAAGTTTTTCTTTATTTTGGATCAAATGTTACTATGTGACTATTAAAACAATGAAAACGAACAAAACTTACTTAAATTACATTATTTCAAATCTATTAGACGTTTTCTTTTAGGAAGTGGGGGCAAAAATAATGCAGTCATATAAGTCTTAAGTTCTATGTAACTGAACTAATATTTTCCTGATTTTCATTTTAGCACCATCTGACCCTATGAAAAATTTACTTCGGGTTTAACGTCATAGTTTTTTCAATATTTATTAAGACGTTAAAAAATATATATGACATTAAACCCGAAGCAATCTTTCATTACAGAAAATCGTCATGAACACTTAAACATTCAACATTTGGCATTCTTTTGAAAGTTTGAAAGGACGTTTATTCTCATGTCAAATCGCAGGTTTCGAACTCTCGAAGTTTCCATGCACTGATACATAGGCCACCCAACTGACACTTGAAATATGTTGGTTGCAGAACAGCTAAGGATGCGACCGAAACAATGTGGAAATGGGCTTTGATTCTCCTTTCTTCTTTCAATGAGTATTAGGCAAGTGGTATGCTAAGTCTTGCCCAATGCTTGTAGTTTCTGATAGCTTGGCACACTGAGTAAAAGAAGTTAGTTAAACCATAGGCAACCCTCCAGTAGTTCAGAAGTTAGGGGTCACCAAATGTCATTTTAAAAAAAACTCAGATTTTAAGGATGCTTTCTTGCAGGGAAGTTTTTTTTTTGTAAACTATTACATGCCAAAGTATATTAAAGATATACAGAATATGAAGGCTGATATATGGTTCCTTACTGTGTATTTTTTTAAATTAATTTTTAAGAATCCAAAAATCTGTATTTTATGAATATAGGAGGAGATTGAACGGAGTTACAGAGTACGGTTTTAATGAGTGAAAATTGAGAACTCGAAAACTGTAAACTTAGAAATTTCAAATTTGGAGTGCGTGTTCCTTAGAACAAAGAATAATTACTGGCAATATTACAAGTACCGTCTCCCCCCACAGTGTTGATTTAATTCACAACGCACCAACGGGTGGAATCAGTCTGTTTGTTTAAACGATATACAATTTTCACACATCTTGGCCAATTGGAACAAAATTTGACACACGTATTCCTTAAGACCTACAAGGATTAGTGACAGTATTAAAAGCTTGCCACCATCCCACACCACCACACCCAAAGCGTGCAACTTGGAAACCGCTTAAACTTCATATTTGACATGAAAATTCTTCGTATCAATTCATTAGCAAACCGTCGCTGAATTTGCAATACCTACTACGTGCTCAAAAGTACGAAATTGAGGTTTTGGTGTCATCCGAAAGATAAACACACTCCCTTTCTTTTGAAATCAAAGCTATGTTTAAAATTATTTCATCCAACGGTTTTAAATTGAAAAACAACTGCTGTGTTTGGTTTCGTAATTCCTGTTATATGAAAAATAAGACTCTTAATAATATTTCCTGGTGAAATTTAATTAACTATTCTTGTTAATAGATATTCCCATTACTCACAGCAATTATTAACATTGATTAATATCGAAATAAACAAAAATAACAGGTAACTTTGAAAACACATTTTATTACTCTTTTGAAAAAAAAATGTTAAAATATACATAGCAGATATTGCAAATACAGCGACGTAAGGTAATTTTATTTTTTCGGCGCCACCTCCAGGAGCAGGGTTAGGATTAGAAAAGCCTTAAGGAGTGAAATATGAGGACTAAAAAATCTTTAAACTTAGAAACTTGAAATTAATATGCTTATTTCTTAGGACAAAGAAGAATTAATGACAGTATTCGTTCCAACAGTACTTGTACATACTTGTAGATTTGTAGTTGTACAGTTTGTACTTCTGTATTAGTAGTAGTAGATGTTGTAGTTGTTATTGTAGTAGTAGTAGTAGTAGTTGTTGTTATTGTAGTAGTAGTAGTAGTAGTAGTAGTAGTAGTAGTAGTAGTAGTAGTAGTAGTAGTAATAGAACTGTTAGTGTAGTTAACATATTTTATTCACCCAGTTCCAAGGGGTGACCAAATCAGCCAATATTATACAAAATATTGTGGCTTCTATAAATATTCGGACTTCAAAGCATTTATGGACTTTTGAAAAAAATGCTCCATAAATATTAGAAGGGTTGAATACACAATAAATTGATATTCATACTACACATTCGACACGAATGTTGTATAGACTCTTCACAGAGTAGCTAAACTTCAGTTACTTTCGTAAGTATTCGATTATAAATAAAAGAGTGGAATGGTTTTGCTATGGTTTTCCTCAGTCATGCTAGGGAAATGCTGGGATGGTACCTCCTAACTTGGCACTGACCTTACAACATCCTTTTCTTTACCAGATCCTGGCCTGAGTATGACCTAGAGGTTATGAATAAATTCAAATTCAAATAGGTTATTGGCATGTCTATCTTTTTCCCAACAAGTAACATTAACAGATAAGACTGGTTCCAGCTGGAAATATGTAGTTTTGTAGGAATCTAGCTTGATTCTATTAGATGTCATCTATTGTCCACTTCTATATTATGGCTGTTCCACTAACTTAATATAATACTTTCTGTCAAGTAAATACCAAGCGCTTGTGTGTTGTTATGTGCTAGAGACCGAAACATTACCACTCGATGCAGTAATGTTTCTGACAGTGTAGGAAGTTTGCTTTTCATAATACTTGCACTAGGATAAACATCATTTATAAACAATTAATAAAGACAAGTTTAGAGTAAGGAAGTATACGCGTGTGGTGACGTAACTTGAAGAAGTTTCTCTTTTTCTCCCTTTCTATAATCTGTTCCTCCTTCTTCGTCTATCGATAACATTTCTGTGCAGACATACCTCTATCTTCAATCAGAACCATTTCTGCCAAAGTTCTTTCGCTTTTTCCATCCTTGTTATATCGAAGGACATTAATATCTGATAACATATCTAGTCTTTCTTCTTAATGCTAGCAGCCTTTTATCGCAGCTCCATCCGTGTTTACTGAGCAGATATTTATCAGAAAATGTCTTCCAAGTCATTCTAGAAGCAAGCTGATATCTCTCTGACTCATGGAATAACAAAAACTAAACCACGTTGTGTAAAGGTCATAAATAAATGGAAATTCAAATAAAATTTGAAACTCTTGGCATATACCTCTTTATTAAGATTACTTGAAAGATGCATGTATTGGTAAAACTTACTTAAGGGGTATAAACATTTATTTTAAGGGGAGGAGCATATTTATATACCAGTTGTAAAAGAAAAGCATTCTATGTAAGTGTAATGTACCGTATCTTACAAGAAGTATCGAGTTAAACAATTAATATAGGGATAATGTTATAATTAGAGAGCGGATTTTAAGGTGCAGCACCTTTTCTAAAAATTTAGCTTATAAACAACCAAAGTTCAAAATATGTATTTCCGGGCATAAAACGAACTGAAATAAACGCACTGTGTTGCACCTTTTCCGTGAATATTGCACCTTTTTTGCTAGATTAATAAAATTTCCCCTTTTTTTACTTCTTTTAACCTTCAGCACCTTTATTGTCCCTTTTTTCTCTCTTTTTTTTAAAAAAAAGTTGTACAGAAAAATACATTTTAGTTTCAATCTGGTTTACACATAATTATTCCATTAATTTAGACGCAATCTTAGGCAACACAATGGCAACAATAACGGCGCAGTCAATAAATATTGTTCTGAATATACGACAAAGAGCTATAATTTCCTTTCGTCTTCCAAAACTCCGCGATAGAAGAAAAAAAAGGCTGTTTATTCCTAGTACCATTGTTGCTCATGCCGTCGAGGTTTCGTGTAGAAAGAATGTTCTGAAAAAGAAATCGAGCTCTTCATTCGCACTTTGGAGTTTGAAGTCTTTACCTTTGCTTGGTTCTGTAGCAATCTGAACCAGAACTTATTCTTCTCAATAAAAGCATAGCATGCCAAAGATAAAGAAGGAAAAGCTGCGTACACTTGCAGCAGTTGTACAGGTTTATGAGATTAAATAAAACAATTTTTGCAATTAAGGTAAAAATGGGTTGGAGGGAAGCAAACCGGACCCCGATTCTTTTTGGCTTGATTCTTATAGTATGTGACGAGACAAACACGACGGTACCAAAATTTTTGAAATTGCACCGAGTGAACATGGGGAATTTTGCAGTGGAAGTTCAGAAATCGAGGAGGGGCCAAGATTTTAACAATATTTGCTGGTTTTGAATAAAGAATGTTCATGTAACTCTATACTATAGCACTTAAAAAGATATCCTTCTTTGCACCTTTTTGAATGATTTATCAGCACCTTTTATTCCCTTTTTCCTACCACATTTTTGCACCTTAAAATCCGGTCTCTAGTTATAATGTTGCTTTTTCTTGGCGATTCTGAATAAGATTTGCTAATTTGAAAAGTAGTTATTTTAATACTTGCACTAATTCTTCTGTTCTGACTAACTCTCCCCCCTCCCACTACGACATGAAAACATAACTTATCAAAGTGACACAAAGGACTATTATATTGAGTGCGAACAATTAGACCCAAAATGACATTAGACTCTTTTAAACGTGATAATATTAAAATAGCTTTAAGAGCTTACGTTAAATAAGTTATGGTTTTAAGTCCAGTGTGACTTAAGGAATTGAAAACGAATCAAGAAAAGTAGTCACTTCGTCTGATTGACGCAAAAAAGGGAGGAAATATGGGTTAAAATGACTGATTTCTGGATTTGAACTCAGAACCATCTAATTATTTTACCTCACATTGCCAAATTTGATTTATCAGAATCGTTCTCAGCGCTTTTGCAATCTTCATGTTCTAATTATAAATGCAAAACATGCGTACTGGATTAACACACGCACACACACTAACAGCTGGATGCAAGATAGAGCAAGGGAAGGGAAGAGAAAGGGAGATCACGATGAATACCAGAGAAGGTCATTAGTTCTTTAACAACCCTGTGAATTTGTCTGTGTGCGTGCTGTGTGTGCGAGTGAAAGTGTGTGTATATGATGTGGACAAACAGCCGTAACACGCACACACGATTCACATAGGAATGGGGGAGGGGGCTTAAAACGCACCCATTGTTTGACATTTTCCAACCACCTCTTCTCCATCGACCCGGCATCTCCACGTGCTTTCCGTCAACCTAACTTTCTATCAAGTGTTGCCACCTATGTATATCCTAAAGTTACTGCGGCAAAATTTAATATCAAAGTAGAATAAAAGAAAACTTTTAATAATTTGTAGAATGGAAATATTATTGAAACAATTAATTGAAAAAAAAATATTGCAACAGTTTATTAGATGGTATTATTTCTGCTTTAATAAATTTGAACACTAGCTTTATGTCAAAACTTGCTCAGAGAGTGAGTGAGTGAGAGAGAGAGAGAGAGAGAGAGAGAGAGAGAGAGAGAGAGAGAGA
>JAGDQP010002057.1:10647-34233 GCA_022664845.1 Lepisma saccharinum | reverse complement strand
GAGAGAGAGAGAGAGAGAGAGAGAGAGAGAGAGAGAGAGAGAGAGAAAGAAAGGATGAAATACGTTTTCTGTAAACGAAAATATTATGGTAAACAATTTTTAGAACAAAATATGTAAACATACGCGTTACTTACTTACTCTGTACTTTCAGTACGTGACCTGAATTATGTTACAAGCACGTACGACTTTTTGATAAATTTATTTTAAGGCCTTTAGGCAACTGTGGCTTAGGTCAAGCACGTACGGATAGAAAAAAGTAATTTATAATCAGGCTGTGAGAATATTTTAACGCAAATTAGAAACATCTGCGAATTAATAACAGTAACTACTATTAACACGTTACGAAGCCAAAGACATAATAGCGTATTAATCGAAGAGTGATATATGGGTAATGCACTTGCCTTTCTTTATGAAAACAAAACACAAACAAATATTGTAATTAGAGTAACCTATGTTGTAACTAAAATAAATAACAACATGATGTTTTGAGATTCAGTTAACAGCTTTTGTTATTCAAATTGTAACATCAAAAAAGAAAATTGTTTAGTTTTAAACAAAACAAAATTCTGATTTTCTTTTTAGGGTTTCTAAGTGTGAACAATTATAGGGAAAGAATAATGAAAAAGATGTTCATTTTGCTTTTATTAATCGACCCGGCTAACACTGGCTAATGTAAGGAAACAATTTAAACCGAATTGGAGACTAAAACGGTTAACTAAAGATTAAATTTTAACATTCACTGCATAGTGTTTGACATTGCAGTGAAAAATAAGATAAATATTTTTGTTTCTAACCATGCAGTTGTTCTTGTTATTCCGAATTCCAAAGCAGACCTCCTATTTATTTCGCCATTATGCACAGTAACATCTCTGGTTTAAACAGGGAGGTAAAGATAACTTCACTTGTTTTAGTAACCCATACCATTATGTTGTGAAGTAAAAATGCACATTATCATCACTATCATCATGCAGCCAAGCAGCATTAGGTCAGTTGGTAGAGCGTCAGTTTAGCAATAAGAAAATCATGGGAACGGTTACAGCTTCCACCAATGCTCACTGAGGTTCTCTCAGGGCTTTTCCTCAATCATATCAGGCAAGTGCGGAGATGGTACTTATTAACCTTTCAACATCCTCTCCCCCATTCCATCCTGTCCTGAGCCTAGGATGTCTTACTTACTTACTCTATTGATTACGGAACTCATAAGTTCATCGCCGTAGAAACAATTGTTATCCATAGGATTCTATCCTGAGCAAGATATCCCAGAATGAATCCATGAACCATCTGTTACTCTTTCTTGACATGCTTTAGTAGTGTAGAGTTGTCAACTCTACGACCTCGCAGTAAAGGCAGACATTCAAAATGTCGCCCTCTGTCCATCTCTGAGCCTTGCTGATGTCATTCATCTTCAGCCTCAGAATGGTAATGGCGAAGGGAAGATATGATATTTTTGTTCGATATTATCTTCCTCTAAGAGATAGGGATGAGGTCATAAGAATTAGGGATGAGGTCATAAGAATTAGGGATGAGGTCATAGAGAAAGTAAACAAATTTAAATACTTGGGAGCATACGTAACAAGCAAAAATGAGGTCACGGAAGTAATAAAAAGCCGCTTAGTATCTGGGAACGCATGTTTCTATTCAGTCCAAAAACTTCTAACATAGCGATTAATATAAAGGAAATTGAAATTGAAAATATACAGAACGGTTATTCTGCCGGTAATACTTTATGGTTGCGAAAGTTGGAGTACGACCCTAGCAGATGAACATAAATTGCATGTATTTGAAAATAAGGTTTTGAGAAAGATATATGGGCCGAAACGGGACGAGATGACTGGAGAGTGGAGGAGACTGCATAATGAAGAACTCCACGGACTGTACGATTCACCAGATGTTGTAAAAATAATGAAATCGAGACGACTAAGGTGGGCAGGGCATGTAGCTCGGATGGGGGGAAAACGAAGATTATATTCTATCCTAGTTGGAAGGCCCGATGAAAAGAGGCCATTGGGAAGACCGAGACGTTGGGAGGACAATATTAGAAGAGATCTTCGAGAAGTTGGTGTTCGTCATGAAAACTGGCTTGATACTGCCCAGGATAGAATCCAATGGCGAACGTTTGTTACTGCGGCGATGAACTTGAGAGTTCCATAAGCCATAGATTTAGTTAGTTAATTATCTTCCTCTAGTCTTTATAGATCCTTCTACTAACTACAAGGTAGCAGTACTGGTTTTGGTCCGCCCTGGTATATTTCCAGTTCCCACCATATATGGTCGGCATACCCCTATCCGCCACCTGGGGAAGCGCCTTTTGAGAGATCAGTCCATAAATAAATTGCACCATTATACAAATTCATGATCTCATCATATTATCAGATTGAATGGACGTTTGCTTAATTAATATTAATAAAGGAAGATATAACCTTGCATTGACTATAGCCCAATACTTATTCACACAAATCAATTTACAAAACAGCCTTCCCAAGATAGGAAGTGTAAGCATCTAAAAGGTAGCCTTCAACCAAGAGAAAAATAATTAAATATGTCCCCCGCCCCATTACAGCGTGATTTTGCGACTAATGGAATTAAATTTAAAATAATGACCACCGTACTTCTGTTGTTGTCTACAATAATTCAGAACAGGAATCAATTATTAGCCTATTTACCTAGTAATAAAGTAAAACGCGAGTATACGATTGAATTACGTTAATTTTTCTGTTTTGTCATTATAGCTTCTACAGCGACATCTCGGTAGTAACAAAATTATATACAGGAAAGAGCAATACACATGTCTGACATACGAAAAAAAACTTAACAAAAAAGCTGTAATTGTTATCCTATTTGAAGATACGAAGTCCGTAAACGTCCAACAGAACAATCTGTAAGAAAACACTTCTAACACTTCTACTGGAAGAACAGCTTTGTTATAAAAGCGTACCATAGTCACTCAAATAACAGGTATTGTTGTTTATTCATTCCATGTAAACATCTTTTCAATAATTCAAAAGTTTTCATTCACTGTTATGATTATTGCAACGGTTTTACACACTACTTTTTTTTCACGCAGCGTCAATAATCGGTTTTCTTAATATTGGTAAAATGTAAAAGAATTAACCGTAGCTGGGATATTACGTTGTGATAATCTATATTTTAACCGACTCAGCTACAAACTTATGATTGAAAATCTGAATTGCAAAACATCAAAAGTCCACCGGAGTATTTTTTTGGGAGGGACAAAAGAGTCCAAGGTCTTGGTATGTTATTCTATACAACTAAAATTATTTTGTATTAATAAAAAGGTTTTTGAGTTGGAATTAGGATGTAATATTTATGTGTGGATTGACGTTGGAACATAGATACCGACGAACAGAAAAGATGCAAATACGAAAAAAGTGGACTTGGGGTGTTTTGCAATTTAGGTCTTCAATTGCATACATAGCCTTTAGGCAACTATGCCTCTGGCAGGGACAGGAGTTGGGAGAAATTATGAAAAGGAATTTGGCCAGAGCCTAGTTGCTAAGGTACCATTACACAGAAACTTGCTATGGCTTAAGAAAAACTTGTCAGAATAGCCAGGCGCTAGGACAGAGCCCAGAACCTCCTGAATGCGAAACCAAAGTTCTATAAACCAAGTTTCCCTAGCTCGGTCACTCAGTTACGAAGAACATTAAAAAACGCATTAGTTTTTCACTATACTTTGAACAAGTTCCAAGCAGAAATGAGTAATGTGGAGTTTATCAGAATGGATTCCGAGTAAATTATGTACAATCAGCACAACAAATTTGTGCCCAATCGTAAAATTTCTTCTCCAAATAAATTTGGAATCGTTAAAACGATTTGAGTACTATTCGTTTTGTAACTTACTGAAAATAATTAACTTTACGTCACAAGAAACCTGACACAAACCGGTCTAAATTTATTCAGAGAAGACATTTTACAACTAGGTACAAACTCAAGCCCTGGTTTGTGCATTTGGTGTTCAAAAAGTAATTCTGTAAACATTTATTGAACAAGAACTATTCAAAGTTTGATTTTCGGACGAATATGAAAATTTCCCTACACTCATTGCGCGTGTTCAGTACTAAATTGTGAGGAAGATAAGATATTACTTCATTCTCTTGTCTTTCCACAAAGGAATACTAATGTGTTTTCCATGGAAACGTATTTTACTACATAGCTTCGTAATTAGGAGTTTTTACAAGACATGCATCCAGTATGTTTTTTGGTTACGGAAGAGTATATAAAGCGTCCAGATACCATGGAATAGAAGCGACAATGACGTTGAGGCTATCTTTTATGGAAAACTCGAAACATGTCATTTTATTCTGTATATTCATGTTTGTAATAAAATTTACAAACCTCGTACATATGCTTGCAATTAGTCTAAACTGCAAAGCGTGTTGCGGTGGTTACAGGACCTACGTATGAAATGTGCAATCGATCAATCAATCAATTTATCTATCTACTTGACCTCGCGGTGGCCGAGAGATTAGTGCACTCGCTTTCTGGGTACGTGGTCATGGGTTCAATTCCCGAAGGGGTCTCTTGAACGGAATGGTTCGGAGTCCACCTTACCCAAAACTGTAGCTCGTAGAAGCTCATCAGCTCATTTAGTACGTTAATCACAATTCAATCAATCAATTTATCTATAATTACGCTTAAATTTCTAATCTTACATAAAATTTAGAATTTGTGAAACCTGTCAGGTTTCCCTCCTGGATGCATCTCCATTTGAAATGTAAATCTTCAGTTGTGTCTGTGATTTATCTTCCTTTAATTACACCTAACATTCTTATTTTTCTCCGTCTTTTCCCACCTACATGGCCTCGACGTTTCTGATGAGTCTTCCCTACAAAACCCTAAACTTCTTCCTTTGACAGACCTTTCTCCCCGAGAGCATTCTTAACCCTATCCATCCATTTCCTCTTTGGCCTCCCTCTACCTCTCTTGCCCTCCCCTTCCATTGCCATCACTCTTCTGACTACATAGTCATTTGTTCTACTCATTTCATGTCCATATCATTGCAGTCTTCTTTCTTGTATCTTCTTAGATATCTTTGCAACTTTGGTTGTTCCTCCTACTCACATTTCTCAATCTGTCTCTTCTTGTTATCCCACACATCCAGCGTAGCATTCTCATTTCGGTGACATCTAATCTGTTTTCTTGTGCTTCTTTATTGGCCATGTTTCTGCTCCGTACATCATTCCTGGTCCAACAACTGTTTTGTAAATCATCCCTTCATTCTTCACCGTGATTCTGCGGTCGCAGAGAACGCCACTTACTTTCTTCCAATTTCGCCATCCCTCTTGCATTCTGGGTGTTATTTCCGAGTCCAAATGGCCATTCCCAGTAACAGTTGAGCCTAAATATTTAAAAATTTTCAATTTATTCAATGGTTCTTCTTGCAGCATCACTTGTCCATTTCCTTCTCTGTTAAACTCAAGATACTCAGTTTTCTTTCTTCTAAACTTGAGGCTAACATTAACCCACAGCAATTCCAAAAATAACAAGATAGGTTGAAACACTGCATTTTTCATTGTTATCAGTGTTCTAATGCAGAGTAAATAACCAATCAGAGAGCGCCGTTTCGGGTGCCTATTCTGAGCCAAACTTCCTTCCTCGATCATCCTTTCCTCCTCTCTCCTGCTCTCCTGACGTCATACTTTCTTCTTTTTTTTATCAACATTTCTTTCTGCTTCTCTTCGTCCCCTGGGGTAGGATGGGCATAGTAGCTGGGACACACAACAGATCGTAGAAAACCAACGCAGGGAGTTTTTCGCGCAGGATGAGGGATGAAAACATTTGACGTCACAGTGCGGTTTTAGGAAATCCACGTGCCCTCTGACGTCATCAGTTTGCTATTCCAAATTCATTATTCCTCCCGCAACTTCAAATATACTCTCACTTTCCCTTCTCTGTCCTCTTTTTCTTCTCCCCGTTAACATTCTTATATAGGGCAGCAGGGGAATATAAATAGCGTAAAATGTGGGTCATGTTCAAAAATTATGACAAGTGATTCCCAAGGGCCATTTCTCTTCGCACTTTTTGATGAACTTCGCATTGCAGTTCTTGTCACGTTGACAGAGAAGTAAATAAGTTTTTAACCAGTAGTGTGTTCTGCCGCGGTGGCACGTATTGTGTATTTTTTTTAACTTGATATTCTCTTTTCCTTAAGCGGTTATACACGTGGATTTCTTTGAATGATACATGACAACGACGTGTGAACAAAAGAGGTGAAGGCTGATGGAATTCGTAACCACGTGTCTTCCCAAGGGAAATAGCGGAAGAAGGTATTTGTCAACGCGTCTTTTTCTTTTGTTTTGAACTTGGATAATATCTTTATTGAAAGGACTTGAGTCTGTTACGACACGGCTTTTTCATTTAATGGAGTGTGGCGGCACCAGTGCAACGCATCTCCTTACCATTAGTCCGGATTTCTAGACAACAAACTCGATAGTTCGTCATTAAGGTTATAATAATAATAATAACCACCGGCATTATAGCCTGCAACAACGCCATCTGTCCGCGCTTGGTGGAACTGCTTCCACTTCGGTGACGGCACTGTGGTCAGCGCTGCGCGTCACCTAGCCATGAACAGGCATATTAGGGGCTTTCTAGACCGAGTGGCCGTCATGTCTTTATTCACGTGACTCCCCAGTTTTCCTCACGACGCTGGGGGGACGCCGAAAAGAGGGACTCCATCCGAGAATTGAAATCGGGACCACGCGGACATGAGTCCAAAGCTCTAACCACTAGATTATGGAGCCCCTGTTATTAAGGTTACGATACAGTAATACGTTAGATGGTAGAAGTACAACTCCGTATTTCTCTAACGTGTTTTTATCGTTGCGTAAAATTGCAATGTTTATCCTACAAATTCAAGTCTAGAGAGTTCAAACTTTTTGAGAAGAACGTTCATGACCATTTCAAGAGTTCTATCCGTACCGACGTTTTTCTTTTCTTTTTGTGTTCATCGTTGAAATAGCTTGATTGTTGCAATGAATATACAAACACATAAGAATGAAGCTCTTGCAATAATGAATCAAAAAAATCGGCACAAATAGAATTCTTGAAACGGTTATAAACCTTCTTTTCTGAAAGTTTGAACTCTCTAGACTTGAATTTGTAGGATGTAACGGTTTGTGCTATGCAAAATTAAGATTATTACATAAAAGTGCCTCTTTCTTTATAAGCACCCTGTCGTCTTGAAAGTTGTCGTCACAATATATCCTCTCAGGGTCGTCTTGGGATGAGTTCGGCTTATAGTTGTAATTCTTATCTTTGCTTTACATAATAAAGCAAAAACCTTGCTTATTAAGCTTTTATACAGACTGAGGTCCCCGGGAATCAAGGGTTCGAGCCTCTCAGTCTGAATACATGAATCAAAGTGAAGTTTTACAGCACATACAAGTATTTATATAGAAATTTATTATGACATTTTACACCTGATATTATATATTTGTATCTACTCCGGCTAGGAATCAACCAATCTGAATCAAGCTGCAGCATTGCCTAAATAACAACCTAGATACTGTGGACTGCTGGTATCTGTAAACGCGAGGGCGGGATCGCAGCTTAATGAGAGGTAGGAAGACACTATTCAGTATCCAATAGGAAGTTTATTTTAGCAGGTAGTGACCAGGTTGCCAGTAGCATTTAATGAAAAGTGAGACACCGAACTTTCTATCTCGTTTGCAGTAATACTTATGAGAAGTGAATGGTATATGCATTTAACTGTATATGAATTTTTCTGTACATGCATTTAACTGTCACAATTCTGTTGTTATTTATTGATGTTTCAGTAACATTTCAAATAGTCAAAATTAACCTAAGCAGTATCTGCTTATTCTATGACGAGCGCTAAGGATGAAGGTCCCGGTAATCGTACCTGCAAAACCTAGAAAAAGAAGTTACCTGTTTTACACAAATGTAATTTAATCTCTCTGTAATCCAGACACTCTTCTATCTGTAAACGGGATCTTCCGTTCTAATTAGTCTAATATGCAAAATGTATAATGTTGCCTGTCCTGCGAGGTGCAATCTCCGTGCCAAATCATTCCACCGTAAATGCAAAAGACTGGAATGTGACAATGAGTTTTATAGGTTCAAGAAAATCCACAATCAAAAATATATATACTTACGTAAAACTCATCGTCATATATATCACCCATATTAAATTCAGATATATTGACTCTGTTTCTGGCTTTCAGGTGTATATGGCTCAGGCCGGATACGGCAGAGGATATATGAGCGAAGGAATCGACCAGAGCTTAGGTTGAATGTACCGTCCCGATATTTGAATGGTATGAGAGGAAAGCCCTGGAAAAAACAGTCAGGATAGGTGCCAACTGGTATCGAACCCAGCACTTCCAGAATGCGAAGCCAACATTCAACCAACTGAGCCAGTGCAGCTTATATACGTATATAGCGTCTGTTGTTTTTCACCATTTTTCAAGTATTGGCAAGTAGAAGCTATTATTCCCTGTAGAAAAGATGAACAATAACATTTCCGTAAACGATAAAAAAATAGTTCCTTAAAATTGAGAAAAAAGTTCTTAACTGTGCATCCAGATTTTTTTTTTCTTTTTTTAGAAATGTGATGTAAACATTTTTATTTAATTTGAAATAGGAAGATGACGGTTTGGTAATACGAATAGTAAGCTCGTTTACATTGTACTATGTTGATAGATCATTTCTATCAATATTACAATTTTTTAATTAAATCAGAATACTGATAGATCATTTCTAAGAAAACAATGTTCCTCGGTACACAGATGAAAGCTTTTTCCCCTTAATTTTAATAAACATTTATTTTACAGTGTAGAGTGGTTAGATAGTATAAAAATAACTTTTGGGGGTCTGCGTCAGAGATGCCTAAACGCCATAAATATACTTTTTTAATTAAAGAACTTTCGATAGCTAAACCGCAATGGTATATAAAATGAAATAATCTTTGTCTGAGAATGAACTAATAAACTGCTTAATGCATATTACTAAGATTAAGCTCACGGCTATTTTAGAACCAGGTCTCAGGTTGTTTTAAGGGATAAGGTACAATTAATAGTAGCATGCACAAGGTTGTTTCCGTATATGCAGGAGGAGAAAGGTATTCTGTAAGGAATTACAAGAAGAGTCTGACCGGCTATTTCTTAATTAACTCTCGGTAAACGTGAACACTGCTGGCAACGCTGCTCGAGTTCCCTAGCTAATTGCTTGTGCAGTTCCCACTGCACACCGCGCTGAAGCTAATATCCCTCTCACAGATCTACAGATGTCAGCAATGGGCAGTATTTGCAATAACAATTCGTATCAATCCTCGGACATACTCTCCATAAAATCGTCTCGTCCGAGGCTGAGTTATACTGAAATTTACGTATACCAAAGCTTTATATAGTGCCAAGTATGCTGTAAAAGTTACACATTGTTATGGTAAACTGGTTTATAACTTTCCAACGGCAAAATCAAACTTTCAACTTTTGTTTATTCTTCATGAGAGTATCTTTTAATAATTATTATATTAATATGCGTGGCCATCGCGCATGAATATAATCCTTTACAAGGAGAAGCATTGCAATTTAGTGCAACAAAAGAAATGCATTAGATACATACGGAGGTAGTGCTCTTATGTATCATCAGAAATCGTTGCTTTAAACCTTAATGTAGCTTCCGAGTTGTCCTCATCATGCTGGCTGGGCCCATACCAAAACTGAAAATCCTACTAGAAATTGAACTCGAATCCGCTTGAGGATTGTCAATTCCACTGCATAATTGAGATGTATTCCCAACATATCGTTTATCATAATAGCAACGGGTTTGTTTCATAATTTGGACCATAATAGTCAGTGGCGTAACTAGAAATTTGCTCCTTCCCTCGGGAAGGAACATTTAGAGCATCTCACGCATGTTATTTTAGCATATTCTTCCCGCATGTAAAAAAAAAAAAAAACACACCAACCATGTAGAACAATATTACCAGATTTCTTAACCGAAGACTCTCTAAAGACTAGCTGAACATTCCTTCTCCGTTACCAATTCTGAGAAAGGTTTAAAATCGAAATTTGAAGTTCCTTCTTTTGCAATACCGCTGCATGGGCGGATTTATGGGGGGGCATTGCCCCCCACTCATTTGAGAATGACTTTAAATATTTGATTCCAAAGGATAGCTTTTAAAGTGATTGTCCCCCAAAATCTCTCTCATGCCCCCCGCCAGAGTATCTCTCCTAAATCCGCCAATGAACAGCTGGGTTTTTCCAGTTACTTTTATGTGGTCCTTGCGCTCTCTATCCCCACTCTGCAGTACGGCGTTTCGCGGCATTTTAGTTACTCCCCTGATAGTAGCAGAGTAATGCGAAAAAGGACAACAATAAATCTCTAAATAAATTTCGTCCTGTACCCTCAAAATTTCAGTATGTATGAAAATTCATTGTATATACATTTCCTTATCCTAAATGCTACAGTTCTGCGAGTCACTTCTCTGACATTGACAATATTAATTGAGTCTTACTGAAATAGACAATCCCAATAAGAAAAGAAATACAATTCGTTAATTTGAAAAATAATTTGATAAGTTCTGAATTTTCTTGCAAATTAATGTAAACTACCAAATAACGAAAGTCATTGCTTCCACTTCTCTTTTCCACTTATTAAAGATAAATGACGGCGCCATCTTGTGAGTAAAAACTAATTACTGTTTAAATTATTCTGTAATGATGAACAACTAGGTGGATTTCGTTGAATGAATGTGATGAATATGACTACATGGACAGTATAATGTGACAAATTGTGTTGGAATAGAATATATATTGTCATGTTCAAATGAAAAAGTGATTGTCCTTGAGAAATGATTTAATTCCTTCTGCCAAATTGGTTCAATATCGTAGCTTCAGTGTTGCCCATCGAGAGAGAATGGGAAGCGATTATTACCAGGTGTATGCATAAGTTTCTGCCGGTTTTTGTGGTAAAGAAAAAACGTAATTTTCAAGGGAAATTATAATT
This sequence comes from Lepisma saccharinum, assembly GCA_022664845.1. Lineage (NCBI taxonomy): Eukaryota > Metazoa > Arthropoda > Insecta > Zygentoma > Lepismatidae > Lepisma > Lepisma saccharinum. The sequence goes on along the minus strand of JAGDQP010002057.1, from coordinate 23,241 downwards.
ATTTTTTAAAGAAATATTGGGCATCGGTTTTTACACATTTCGCCTAACTTTCAGGTAATTGATGCATACCATGCCAGAAAAACTGCTTGTCTTTAGCGGCAAACCATTCGTCGAGCCATTTTCCAACGTCTTCGAAATTGCTGAAGTGCTGCTCTGCGAGTGCGTGCCCCATTGATGCGAAGAGCTGATAGTCAGATGGCGTCAGGTCTGGGGAGTACGGTGGATACGGAAGGATGTTCCATTTCAAGGTGTCTTTCATGGTTTTGCTGTGTGAGACGGCGCATTGTCGTTTAACACAATCACTTTGCCATGTCTTCGGGCCCATTCCGTTTCGTCTTTCGATCAATGCGTGATTTAAATTAATCATTTGTTGGCGATAGCGTTGTGCATTAACGGTTTCGCCGGGCTTCAAGACTTCATAATACACAATACCGCTCTGGTCCCACCAGGCACAAAGCATGGTCTTCTTGCCGAAGCGATTTGGCCTTGGTGTTGAAGGACCGGTTTCGCCAGGTGAAAAACACGATTTTTTCCGCTTCGGGTTTTCAAAATAAATCCATTCTTCGTCACTCGCCACAATTCGGTACAAAAAGGATTTTCTTTCGTGGCGTTGAAGCAGCATTTCACAAGTGACTTTGCGATTTTCCATTTGACGTTCATTCAAATCGTGTGAAACCCATTTACCCAATTTATTGATCTTCCCCATTGCTCGTAAACGTGTGCTGATTGTTTCTTGTGACACATTTAATGCTTTTGCCAATTGCTGTTAAGTTTGAGTTGGTTCATCCTCCAATAACACCTGCAATTTCTCGTTTTCACATTTTTGTGGTCTACCAGAGCGCGCACTGTCTTTCACATTGAAATGACCACTTTTAAATTGTCGAAACCATGTCTCACATGTTCTAATCGATGGAGCATGTTCACCATATGTTTCTACCAGTACACGATGACTTTCAGCAGCCTTTTTCTTTGGATTAAATAAGAAAAGCAATGCGTGCCGCAAATGTTCTTTTTCAGGCACAAACTTCGACATGATCACTGAACGATAAAACAAAGACGCTAGTGTTTGGCGGACTCAACTTGTGTGTGTTTGTAGTTTAATGTCAGACGAACAAAATGACATATGCGTCAAATGAATACGCTGCGTACTTTTTGCTGGCGCCATCTCTTAGGTAAACCGGAAACTACTTATACATACACATGGTATAACTAATGGCGTTCGGCAACAGAAAGGAGATGGATTATTAACTTTACTACTGCTACTAGGTATATTGCTACTACCACACTAATAGTAGTAGTATTTCTTCTACTGCTACTCTTACTTGTACGTCAGTAAGTACACCTGCTTACTCCTACTGCAAATACAGTTTGTACTACTGCTAGTAGTACTTTTTGTCCTGCGTGTACTACTATTACTACCAGAGCCTCTATTACTACTAACACTATCTCCATGACTAGTACAATTTCTACTCGTACTACAAGTAACAGAACAATTACAAATTCTAATAATATTGCCATTACTAAGATTACACCTACAACCTTTAGAGTAAACCACTGAGTCAACAGAAATAAAATATTTGTTTGGAATTTATCTGACATTGCTCACATAATTTGCTGGTTTAAGTTTAACCTTTCGTTGGTCGTAAGCATAGAATTATAAGACCTCCACTAGAGGCAAAACTGGCGCCACCGTCTACGTGGTTTTTAACTACCAGCGCGGCGTATATCACTGACTGAAACAAGACTTACGTATGTCATTAAAGAAAAGGTGTATAAAAATTATCTCTAGTTTCCGGACAGCTTTAACTTGATATTTAAGTTCTACCAGCCATCGAAAGTGACATTACAGAGATGACTGAAAACAAAACTCTGGCTCCCCTGGTTAACTTAGAAGATACCGGAAAATGTATTTAAGAATGAAGAAGACTGTATTTAAATTTAGGGTAACAGTCTTAAAACTATTAAAAACGACATTGTTTTTTTAGCTTTTCAAATGTTCTGTTTTAACTTTATATCATAAACAATACAAACATCTATTAAGTATATTATTTTGTCCGACTGTAGGACCGTAGGTAGGATATAGAATTCACGAGTTTTCTTATTGCCGACCAGGGTTATCGATAAGAAGTGTTTCTTATCTAGTTTTGTTATGTTAAATTTATGTTTCTATTGTTCTCAATAGTGTAATGGAAGTGTCCCTGATTGGTTCGATTCCCGGCGGAGACACAAGTGATTCTGAACCCACGTTCTGAACTGTAGGTCCCATCCTTAGGACGCCATCTTCATGCGATAGAATTCAATGGCAAATCACCATCGGTTCACCTAGCTCCTGGACCTTCAGGTCCAGACCTGCCTTCGGGCGGAACACCCATCATCATTATCGTTGTGCTTAAGTCTTTTCAACAGCACATTACTTACCGATCCGCCGTAGCTCAGTGGTAGAGCGTTTGTGTAGCATTCAGGACGCCATGGATTTGATTCAAACGGTCGACCATCCTGACTGAGGTTTTTCCAGTTTGTTTTTCTCAACACACCTGGCAAATGTAGGGATGGTACCTTCAACATATGCCCTGGCCGATACCTTCCTGAATATTTCCCCTCCCCTGTCCCGACGTGAGCCTTAGACGCCTAAAACCATCAATAAAATTCAACAACACATTATGGACTTAGAATTATTTAAATTTTAAACAGACAGATACAATTATTTATTCTTTTTTTACGCGAATATAACCACTTTATGTCCAATAGCACTAAATGAAAACGATCCTGTATTTTTTAATGATACTTATTTTTTGTATATTTCTCTTTGGCATTGAGGGACAGTTTTATAACTATGGATCTAACACGATAAAAAACATTCGCATCAAATAATTGTAATCAAAGATGTGTTTTTCTTTTATATTTCTAGCAGACATAAACTGCACGAAAGAGCGTCTTACATAATGAAATATTTTTCACGGATTAATATTAAAAGATCATTTATTTGTGAAACGATACATCCTTCCTCATAGGCCCTATCTCTCAGTACAACCGTAAGCTGAACAGGAGATCGGCATTTTCTTCTCAAATACAAACGAAACAACTATAACAAACAATTCCAAAGAGCGAAGCATAGAAATCATATAATAGCAGCTCACAATACGTGTTGTTGCCAAACAAACTTACTTTCGCTCAACTTTCAAGTGGCGCCGCGTTAGCAGCGCCAGTCCTGACTCCAGTGGAAGTTTTATAACTCTATGGTCCTAAGTGTATCGAAATGGTAAAAGCATAACAAGCTTTCTCATGTTTTGCAAGGTTTTAAACAAATTCGTTACTTTTGCTATTTAAGTATGAAAGAAGTTAAATAAACAAGCAGTATCGAACGAAAACAAGGCAATGGTTATGGTCAAAGTATCCAATGGAAAATATTTTTGACACTTTACCCTTGCGACCGATCTCTTCAGTGGTGTAACATCAGGGTGTGCAAGGCAGGCGGGCACGAGGATCTAGGGGCTTGATGCAATCAAGCCTTCACAAGCAGGGTCATCTTAAAGCGTGGACACAGTAGGCAATTACCAGCGGTCCCTAAACCCGACACGAGTTTAAGGAAGGGTATGCTAATCTAAATACTTCTTTCAATCATTGCATTTTCACATTTCTTAATCTGATCATAATTCATTCAATTTGAAAAAGTATTTGTCAGTTCCCTATAAGCAATGACCACTGTTAAGTGAAAACTAGCAAAATATAATTCGCATTTCAGAATCAGCTTCCTACAAGTAGACTACAGAAAGTTCGTGTGACGTATTGCGTTTCCTTTTCTCATATGAATGCCATCTACTGACGAACAGCTAGCGCTTAATAAGCAACTACTTGATACAAAACTCATCTTCGTCGTATTGTTTAGTGTATAAAGCTTTTCCGTTAATTAATAGTGTCCAAAACTTATAAACTTGTGCTGGGAAGACATCAAGTTCATCCTCAGCCTTTTCATGGAGCAAAAATATGGCAGAAACTGTTGTATATTCAGCGAATGTAAACGAAATTCCGCTATTAAACTATCATAGTCTTATGATAATGCTTCACTTATGCCTGGAAGTTATACTGGATTGCAAGCACTAATCAATCAATTGAATGAGTTCGCTATAGTTCGACCGAGCCACCGTAGCTCAGTGGTAGAGCGTTGACGTAGCATTCAGGAGGTCGTAGGTTTGATTTCAGCGGTCGACCATGCTGACCGAGGTTTTTCCCAGTGTTTTTTCTTCAGTCACACCAGGAAAATGCCGGTATGGCACCTTCAACTTAGGCCCTGGCCGACACTTTTCTTAATGTTTTCCCCTCTCCTATCCCGACCGGAGCTTCAAATGAATTAAGGCCATAAATAACATTCAAACTTTGCTATAGTCTGACCGTAATGACTTGATAGATGAAAGCAATGCAAATAAATGACACTCAACTGTCAAGCCATTTCGGTCTGACTACACCCATGCTTATAGCCTGAACTTGGTGGGAGTAAATGCCTCGGCTGATCATGTTGTTGTCAAGCGTCTATCTGATACAAAATGGCCGTTACATTTTCCTGCTGTTCTTGCTCTGGATGAAGGTTAAGAGAAAATAAAAAAGCACTGTATTCAGTATCAATTGACACTGACCATGAATTGAACATAAGGTTGGACAGTGGACAAAACTGGCAATCCAGCCGGAAAAAGGTCCCAAAACTGTTTTCATGATTCGAACGTCATTGATTTCACATACCATCATGAGTTGACTAATGGTCTTTATGTTTTCAATGCTCTTCGTCACGAGAAATAAACAAAGGCACCATTAGGAGCCTTCAATGTTGACCTTTTAGTTTGAAAATTTTGTATGCTTTTACCACCTGCGCTTCAATGTTTGTTTTCAACTGTCCTCTCTAAATCTCTCCATGGATATGTCCTCTCCAAGTCTCTCCTCAATGTTCGTTTAAATGTATTAAGATTCGATTGCAATAGACAATTAAAAAAGAACTGGAATTGATGTCTTTTTTTTTCTGGAAGGCAAATGAAAGGCTTTAGTCAAAGCAACATTAAAGTCTCCATCACTGCGTACGGAAGTAAGCTCGTCGAGTAGGATTGACAACTTTTGAAAATGGCACTACCGGACATCCTCCAGGAGTACGTATACTCTTAAGATTGTGACATCATCGCTCGTCAAAAATGTGAACAACCTGTTTCCGCCAGGATTTTCAGTTTGGGGGGGGGGGTGTAAAGTCAAAATTGGGAGGGTGTAAGTGAAGTTTTGTACGGTTTATATCTATTTTTTACAGCAAAACTGTCAAGGTTGGGGGGGGGGGGTTGTGGAGACTTTGTGGGGGTAAACTGATTACTTCACATAAAATTGAGCGATTCGGAGTTCGAATTTAATAACTTTAGTTACTTTTGAAGAATTTATTAAACTTATCTATTCCAGTTTTGGTTGAGTCAGCACATGTAATTCTTGTAGTCTACCATCAATAATACATCGTACTTTAAAACAGAAAAGCAAATATAATTGGCAATGTAATTATGGCATGCACAAAATATACTTGAAAAATAAGTCTTACCAGCTTCCCTCTCCTCTCCATTGCTTGAAGAAACGAGAAATTATTAAATTTGTATTAGAAAACTCCAAGATATATAGTCTCATTCTTGCTGCAATGAAATTTAACACAAGATCTCGCAAAATTACCCTTCTTTCAACTCTGCAACATAAATCAAACTTTTTTGTTAAATCTTTCACAGTCGTCTCCTCTTGTAATCTTTGGAACCGTCTTCCTCACTCGATCAGGAACATGGATGGATTCACTGGCAATGTACCGGAAAAGTGTTGAGACACTGTTGAAAATAATTAGATGTCTCAGCAGGCAATGAATAGAGCAAAGTTTGCTTCAAGTTTTTTATCTACTATTATTATTATTATAACAATTGGAAAAGTTTTGAGAAACTGTTTAATAATTAGATGCTCCACCAGGCAATGAATTGAACAAGGTTTGCTTCAGGATTTTATATGCAACATTAGAACTACTCTTTTCCCCTCCTATTACTATTATATTACAATTATATTATAGAGAACTGCGTGTGTGTGTGTATTTTTGTGTTGTAGTTGTGATGTACTAGGTCTCTTCCTTCTACTATGTGTTATGATTATATTATTTGTACTAAGAAAGAGCGTGTGCTATGTATATTTATGGTTGAGTGGAAGAAAAGGTTTTATAACCTCAACTCCGCCATAATAAATAAGACGAAATAAATAAATAAATAAATCTTGCTGCTTAAGAATCTTGCAATGAAATGCGAAATTAAAATTATGAAAAAGTAGCAAATGGGGCATTACGGGAGCGACAATAAAATTATTATCTGAGTTGACAAGTATGGTTGAGTAGTTCAATCTGTGAGGTGGGGAGAGAGAAAAAGAATAAAAAACAAGGGTTTATTGCTTAATAAAACATCCTCTGTCTTCAGATATCAATTAATGACGAATAGGTTTATTCTTCAAGTTTACACTTTATTTTCAAAGATAAAAGTATTTTTAGAAATCATTTAATGGCTAATAAAAAAGGCCAAAAAATGGCAAGAGTTTCAAACATTAAGTTATATTTAAGGCTATAAGCATTTCGTATATTTGTATAGCTAATTGCCACTCCAAATATGCTAGATTTAGCCCAAAATAGGCCAAATTGGCATCACTTCCACCTTGCAAACGATAATATCACTGCGACGGAACAACAAATTCATTGCGGAATGGAATTGCGCTAAGGCCGTGATCATCCGGTTGTCAAATGCTGTTCATTTTAGAATCCAGATTCAACTAAATCTACTTTCCACGGAATTACAAAGATAATATGAATAGAACAGAGGATGGATGATGAGAGTGAAAGCTAGGTTACGATAGTTAGGATTAGCTCAGAGTAGATAGGTGAAGGATAAAAATTAAATTCTGATACGGAGCAATTCACAGGGAATTAAATGTAAACTATTATTAATACTTATTGTGATAATTTTTATTTTGGTTGAAAATGTATAGATAGAGGAACTGAAGTCCATATAAATGAATGATTGTTTAGTGTCCTTGTATTTTGTATTTCAATTGCTTCTATTTTAGAAATATATTATATATCATTAATGAGTAGATTACGGAAAATGAAGTATAAATTTTTATTAAGATAGTTATACAGATAGCACAGTGCGGGAAGTGTTTTAAATAACGTAATTTTAACTGTATAAATAAAAAAAACTGATACTAACAATAATAACTAGACAACTATGTAAGGAAGACACTTAAGAAAATACTGGTCACAACATAAAAGCAGGAATTAATAAAGTGAAAAACATTACTAAATAATAGTAAACTTTAACCCAAATAAATAATAAAAACTTAATACATTAAACCACTAACACTAGTGTACTTAATATATGATTGTATTTTGTTACAGCTCAGGTCCATGTATGTACGTATTGTAAACTGAAATGAAAAAAAAATAAAATAAAAAAGAAATTCCCCCACTCGCGGAAAAAAGGCCTGGATTTGCCAGCGGGAGCCACGCTAAAAGAACTTCCCCGGCTCTTTGCTATTATTTTCTCGTTTTTTTTTATGTAAACAATACCTTGAGGAACAACAGGTCCTGCCGACTCCGTGCTTCGGCGCCGTGTCAGGGGCCGAAGAAGGGAGACGAATACCGGGGATGGCCTGCCCCAGTCCCGTGGAGAACACTTTTAATTCGCTGCATTTCAAATGCGCGATGCGGGGCTGAGCCAAGATGGCTGAGAGGTAGGGATGGTCAGAGGGTCCCAATACGAAAAAAAAATAGAACAGAGAATAGGACTAGTAAGAGGAAAAATTATAGGACACTTAACCTCCAATTTTGAGGTCGTACCAGACACCGGACAAGGAGGTCAAAAACCGAACCGTCCGGTAAAATACCGGATGTTGGCAACCCTATCGTCGAGAGATACAATCTCTCAGACGTGTTGGTCTTAGGCCAAAACGTTGCCTATTCAGTCCATAAAAAGCGTTTAAAAATACAGGGGGCGGTACGAAAAAATAGGCCCGTTCCGATTAGTATCACCTGTTGTGCCAATCGTCGTATCGACTTCAGTAGACATATACTTATCATTTCCAATATTCTGCCTGTCCAATCAGGTGTCCCGCACACATGTAAGTCTGTTTTGGGGCGCATTGGCAACCGACCCTGTTGCTCTCCATTTCTTGAGCAGATTTTGAATTGTCAACTTTGCGGGAATTTGCCGATTAGGAAACTGTCGGCGAACATTTCCTTTGTCTTCTTTACCGATCGTATCTGGACGTAAAATTCTACTATGACGATCCTCTCTTCAATTGAATAAGGTATATTGAACAGTATTGCAGGCAACTACCGAAAAAATACTTCCGACACATGACATTCACTTAAACACTGAAATACTGGAATGCGCCTCAGAACACAGAATTGTTGTCTGCATGCTGTACAACAATGGTATTGTTATCGGCAGGCATTGTGACTCCAGCCACGATCATTGTATTTTTCAGTTCATATCACGTATGCAGTTTGTTTTATGAAATGACATACATGACATAACTTACATGAAATGCACATTTTGTATGCTAAGAAAAAGCAACATATTTTATTTTTAGCATGAAGCAGGACATAATTCAAATATTTATAGGCTCCCATGTGTTCTAAGACGAATAAAGACAGAATTTAATTAACTCAGGCTGAATGTTTATCTGTTGTGAAGCTAGATTATTTATCAATATGTATTGAGAAAGATTTTCCCATGCGGTGTCATACAGTGATAGATGAACTGATAACTCAATATCTCCACTTACGTCAATCGGTAGAAGTAATAAGCTTTTGGTAAACAAAATGTTGTCTTAGAATCGTTCATGGGAAGAGAACATTTAAAACATATGCTCAGATACTTATCAACTAAAGCACCGCAATTGACAGTCAAGTGGATATGATGAAGGGATTTTTCCCTTCGCTCTTCGCTGATCGTTTGTTCACAGAAAAATGAGAAACCTGGATTATCTGTTCTCGGAGACCACTAATAGTGAATGGAAATGAGATATTCTGTCTTTTGAACAAACCTTTTCTGGCTGTAAATATTATTATTGGATGGGATATGCATTGTAGATTGTAGGAAAAATCAATACATGTCTATACAAGCTGACTTATAGCGCAGTTGAAATCCCAAATATCAAATGGGTCATATATATAACAGAAGCCATTCGTGCACTTTAATGCCACCTGTCGTCAGTCTAAACATACTAAGAATGACATAATGTCGGTAAACTATGCGCGATATCTGGGTCATGGCTAAAATAATATACCTAAATGCTGTCCTAAGCTTTTTAAAGCTTAAAAATAAGAACAAAACAATATTTAACGAAATCACATTTTTCCTGTTCTATGGAGATAGCGTGACCTTAGGTTAAATTTTATTTTATTTCCTTTTAAGCAAAAACTAGCTTAGATTACATCATTTGTCCCCTACCTGAACTGTGCTCTTTCACTTGTCTCTGATATTTTGTTTCCTGCAACAGTACTTAAGGGCGTGTGTGTTTTTATTATTTAAAAAAATGATTTATGTTCTTAAATGTTCAGTTCATTGCAAAAACAATCAGAATATTAAAAAAAACTTTTTATTTTCTTAAACAATTCGTACTAAAAAGTGAAAAATTAATTTTCTTTATGCATGACCAAAAAGAAAAGCATGGGGCGCGCTAATTGAAGAATTTGTTAAATGACTATATGAGAGAGCGCCCAATGTTTTTCTTTTTAGTCATACATAAACAATTTTTTTTAACTTTTAGTACAAATTATTTAAGAAAAGTATGCCTTTAAAAAGATTTTAATTATTATTTTTAACTCAAATCCTAGTGTTCTGCAACCAGTCAAATGCGTTGCAGGCTAGTATTTAAACAAAATGAAAATATGATTTTAAAATGCATAAATATATATAAATATATGAAAGTAACAATAGAATGATTGTATTGTCATCCGACTTACGTAGCTGTGCAAATTTTCATCATTGTATGACGTCGGGAAATGAGCTAAAATAAAGATTTGAGGACACCACGGATCATTGTGAAAGAAAAGAATGTAATACTTAAATTCAGGTCGTAGATTCATGTAAAATTCATTGTCCGCCCGCCTGACGGTTAGATTAGGAAACTCAGGTTATATATATATATATATATATATATGATATATATCGGGTTCGATTGCCGGTGCTACCAAGGATTTTTTCCAGGGCCTGTGGGTCTGGAATGATGCCCACCCAGCGTCGTGATGCAATTGGAGAGCTGCTATGAATTAAAGATAGTGGTGATAACAGTGAGAGCTTAGGCTCTCCTCTCCCAACCTGTCTGGTCAGCGTGGGTGCATAGACCAACTCCTTCCTTCGGGGGGAGAGAACTCATTCAGTAGTGGATTGAATATGGCTGAGATTTATTGCAGAATAAACTTAAGAATATTAAGTGGGACATCATAGGACTATCAGAAGTGTGGAGGAAGAATGAAGAACAGTTGGAACTACCGTCGGGGCACACGTTCTACTTTAAAGGAACAGAAAATGGAAAACCGACAGGCGTTGGCTTAATAATTAATAAAGACCTAAAGTCACGGATCACAGAAATTGAAGGAATTTCAGATAGAATAGCACGCGTAGTAATATAGATAAACAACAGATACAGTATGGAAATTATACAAGTATATGCTCCAACAACCTCACATCCGGAGGAGGAAATCGAGGACCTATACGAGGAGACACACTAAACTCTTGATGAAGAAAAGAAAGGAAATGAAAGAAGAGGAAAATTGCTTAAAAAGGATTGAGTACATAAAACTAAATAAAACCGTAAGGAAGAAAATAAGAGAGGATGTACGAAGATATAACGAGAATCTTGTAAGAAATACAATCGAGGAAAACAAGAGCCTGAAGAAAGCCAAACAGCAGCTCATGATAGGGAAAATGCAAATAATTGCAGTTAAGAGACCAGACGGGACCGTAACTAGAAATAAAGAAGAAATTATAAACACATTTGAAAATATCTACAGAGAATTGTACTACTCCGAGGAAGAACTAGGAAATAAAGACTCAGAAGAAAATGATGTTGATGTCCCAGATGTAATGAAAGAAGAAGTGGATAAAGTACTTCGAGGGATGAAGAACGAAAAATCACCAGGAGAAGATGGACTCACAACAGAGATGTATAAATGGGGAGGTGAAAAAATGAAAGAGGAACTTGCTAAATTATTCTCGATGTGCCTGAGGAAGAGAGAAATACCCTCAAGTTGGAATAATGCTGTTATCGTTTTGTTGTACAAGAAAGGGAACAAAGAACGCGTGGAAAGCTACAGACCAATTAGTTTACTGTCAGTTCTATACAAAATGCTCAACAAAGTTATTTTGAATCGTATTGAACGAGACTTAGATTTCAACCAGGGAAGGGAACAAGCCGGATTTCGTCGTGGATTTAGCACAATGGACCACATATAAACATTGAATGAAGTTATGGAAAGGACTAATGAATATGAACTTCCACTGTGTTTGGGATTCATAGATTTAGAAAAAGCTTTCGATTCGGTCTCCCTATCAGCAGTACTTAAATCACTTGAACATCAAGGGATCGAAAATGCGTACATCAAGTTACTGCGAAACATTTATTCAAATGCCACATCTGTCATTAGACTACATCAAGAAAGTGAAAAATTTAAAGTTGGAAAGGGGGTAAGGCAAGGTGATTCAATTTCTCCAAAACTGTTTTGTGCCGTCCTCGAGAGAGTATTTCAAAATTGAAACTGGAATGAAGTTGGAATAAAAATTAATGGCGAATATCTTCATCACCTACGGTTCGCTGATGATAAAGTTCTGTTTGCTTCAAATGCGGAAGAACTACAAACCAGAATGGAAGAACTGAATAATGAGCGTTTGAAAATAGGCCTTAAAATGAATTTAAGTAAAACAAAGGTCATATACAATCAATATGCTGCAAAAAGGGAAATAAAGATTAGCTTAGAGACAATAGGCATAGTTGATGAGTATGTTTACCTAGGCCAACTCAAAACATCGAATGCCAAGTTGACGGATGAAATAAATAGAAAATGCAAAATAGCGTGGAGTTCTTTTGGAAGACTACACTTTATTTTCAAAAGCAAACTACCAATGCGTCTGAAGCGTTAAGTTTATAATCAAGCTGTGATGATGTACGGCTGTGAAACTTGGACATTGAATGCGCAAACGACTCAAAGATTGAGAGTCGCACAAAGAGCAATGGAGAGATGCATGCCAGAAATAACTAGGGTGGACAGGAAGACAAATGAATGGATCCGCGCCCAAACAAAGGTAGAGGATGTAATCAAGGCTGCGAAGAAGATGAAGTGGAAATGGGCCGGTCACATAGCTAGACGAACAGATGGAAGGTGGACGACAAATTTACTACATTGGATTCCTAGAGAAAAGAAGCGACCGAGACGAAGTCCGAATGCAAGATGGGTAGTTGAAATCAAGCATTTTTCAGGAGCTACATTTATGAGGGTAGCAGCAGACCGAGATATGTGGAAAGAAAAGGGGGAGGCCTTCATCCGGCAGTGGATAG
>JAGDQP010002057.1:0-10547 GCA_022664845.1 Lepisma saccharinum | reverse complement strand
GTAGAAGATTATTGACAAGAAGACTAATTGAGACAATCTAAAAGGGTTCTAAAAGTAATGGTTTGAAAATATTAGAGAATTAATTTAGTTATTGCAACGGATACAAAGTTTTAAGGGAAAACAAGGTGCGGTTAAGCAATAGTTTCGTGTGACTACAATGTACAGCACAACATATCTGGGATATTTTCAAGCATTTTACAATTGCCAATTCGCTGCGAAACAACTGTTTTGTTTCGAACAACGATAGCTATTTTGGATGTTTCATCTGACATGCGCGTTGTTAATTAGTAACTTTCTCTTCCTATAAGAAAGAATGAGAAGGCACTACTCGGTATAGAGGGCCTCTAAATATGAGGCCAGTCAATGTAGTGGAAATGCATCGTTCCTTTCGTCTCTTGCCTTCACTCCCTTCGCCCAGAAACAGCCTCACGCTACCTCTAGTCTATTTCTAACTCTATGGGCTAACTTATATCGAAACTAGTTTTCTTTCATCATTCTATTTTCAGTGAAACCATGTTTACCTATACCATACATTTGTTTTAGATAAAAAAAGAACTCCTAAAAAATATTTTCAAGACGAGATCCAATTACGTTCCTATTGTTTGTGAAAGGTAAAGCGAAAAAAAGGTCTAACTACAATAAATAATACATCCGGAAGCAGCTAGTGCTACGATAAGAATAAAAACAAAGGGTAAACAGTCTCAGTCTTTTGTACTGGTCGCAGAGTACAATAGGGTTGAGCTTTTTATACTGTATTCTAAAGTTTGGGTTCAATTAAACCTTCATTGCTTCCGGCATCTGGTATTCATCGATTTATTTAACCATGATAAAAAAGAGGGAGTGGGGGAAGACAACATTTCGCCCCGTATTCTATACAAGTTCGTTAACAGACGACCTGTTGTGGTAAGACAAAATAGATTTTCATTTGTTTTCTGTTGATGAACAAGAAATAAACTTACAAGTCTTTACATTGAGGTGTCAATGACCTTTCTGCCCATTCAAAAGATCTCCACAGTAATGAAATTCAGAAGAATATCATGTATTATTGGAAATGTATTCCTGTGCACATATTTGGATTTGAAGAGCACATCCAGAATTAATTTTCATTATGTTTGCTTTTGTGTACTGAGAATACAAATTGCAAATGGCATAAAATAATAGAGATGGTTCATATTTTCTTTAAGAATTCTTTGGAACCGTTCCAGGGAACAGGTACTCAGGAACAGTTACAGCAGATCGAAAATGAACGCTTAATGAGGAACCTTTTAATTTACTTCATGTGTAACCAAAGAAATGTATTTTCTTTCGTATAGATATTAGAGCAGAGAATAGATTTCACCGTTCTTATGGAAATTCATATACATAGACACCGAGCCGTCGTAGCTCAGTGGTAGAGCGTTGGCGTAGCATTCGGGAGATTATGGGTTCCAACCCAACGGTCGACCATATTGAATGAGATTTTTTCAGGGTTTTCCTCAGTCACAGCACGCAAATGCCGGAATCGTACCTTCAATATTCGTCACCTTTCGGAATCCTTTCGCCTCCGTTATACCAGCCTGAGCCTTAGGGTTGGTTTTCATGAAAGCTTACGTTGCTTGCGATTTGGTTGAGTAGGCAATTGAAACACGTATTTTATTGTAAGGTAAGTGTGACACATGCTTCAATTGGATATTCACCCAAATCAAACCCAAAGCAAGCAACGCAAGCTTTCATGTAAATCATCCCTTTTAGATGCCAAAAAATCATGTACATAGACGAACCAGAGCAGTTAGACTGTCGTTTCGAGTTTACATAAAGGGAGGAATATGTGACGTAAGATATTATAGTAATTGGGCAGAAGTATAATATCTAATTTAAAAGAAAAAAATTTACTTTAAAAAAACAGACTGTCTGAGATTAGTAAAGTTATCGCGAACAGAAAGTGTTTTATAAACCATTTCTTTATAAGTTAATGTAGAAGATCCAGCAAACCTGTAAAAATACACAAATTATTCTTTTGATCGTTGTTATGTATGTGTGTGAATTAATACGATAGTGAGTACTTAATTCAGGCATTTTTGCATGGGGAAATTATGCTTATCAGAGTGTATTTAAAGAAAATAATTTGACATTGAGACACTTACACCGATTTCTGCTTTTTAAATAGTTTGTTTATCATGTTTAAAGTTACAATACAGTAATTTCTTTATTTGAGAATCGAGGTGGTGAAAGGAAAAATACTGCAAGTTAACTTCAAGTCCATTTGAGAAACAACCGATCTTAGTAATAACGCTGCAATGAAATCCATTGTAAAATCCAGTTAAGTGCTGCTATCTATGCGGATAACAAGAGAGTTAGGTCTTGCAATATTTTCCCATCAAATAGATTTGAATTTGCCTAATACAGATGTGACCTTAAAAAAACTGATTTACACCACTTTTCCTTTTACTGCCTCAATTGGTATACATGGAAATATTACAGTATACTCGCGGTTAATCATGGGCGGGATCTATCTAATACACCTTCGCGAAATTTCAGGCTTGCTGATCTTGTTCACAAAATCTGTTGTTTACCTCCTTAGTATACCAGGTGTATGCATAAGTAGTTTCCGGTTTAACTAAGAGATGGCGCCAGCAAAAAATACGCAGCGTATTCATTTGACACATAGGTCATTTTGTTTGTCTGACATTAAACTACAAACACACACAAGTTGAGTCCGCCAAACACTAGCGTGTTTGTTTTATCGTTCAGGGATCATGTTGAAGTTTGTGCCTGAAAAAGCACGCATTGCTTTGCTTATTTAATCAAAAGAAAAAGGCTGTTGAAAGCCATCGTGTGCTGGTAGAAACATATGGTGAACACGCTCCATCGATTAGAACATGTGAGACATGGTTTCGACAAATTAAAAGTGGTGATTTCAATGTGAAAGACAGTGCGCTCTCTGGTAGACCACAAAAGTGCGAAAACGAGCAATTGCAGGTGTTATTGGAGGATGACCCAACTGAAACTCAACAGTAATTGGCAAAAGCATTAAATGTGTCACAAGAAACAATCAGCACACGTTTACGAGCAATGGGGAAGATCAATAAACTGGGTAAATGGGTCCCACACGATTTTAATGAATTTCAAATGGAAAATCGCAAAGTCACTTGTGAAATGCTGCTTCAACGCCACGAAAGAAAATCATTTTTGTATCGAATTGTGACGGGTGACGAAAAATGGATTTATTTTGAAAACCCGAAGCGGAAAAAATCGTGGCTTCCACCTGGTGAAGCCGGTCCTTCAACACCAAGGCCAAATCGCTTCAGCAAGAAGACCATGCTTTGTATCTGGTGGGACCAGAGCGGTATTGTGTATTATGAACTCTTGAAGCCCGGCGAAACCGTTAATGCACAACGCTATCGCCAACAAATGATTAATTTAAATCACGCATTGATCGAAAGACGACCGGAATGGGCCCGAAGACATGGCAAAGTGATTGTGTTACACGACAATGCGCCGTCTCACACAGCAAAACCAGTGAAAGACACCTTGAAATCGCTTGGATGGCACATCCTTCAGCACCCGCCGTACTCCCCAGACCTGGCGCCATCTGACTAACAACTCTTCGCATCAATGGGGCACACGCTCGCAGAGCAGCAGTTCAGCAATTTCGAAGACGTTGGAAAATGGCTCGACGAATGGTTTGCCGCAAAAGACAAGGCAGTTTTTCTGGCATGGTATGCATCAATTACCTGAATGATGGGCGAGATGTGTAGAAGCCAATGGCCAATATTTTGAATAAAACAAAATTAATTTCCCTTGAAAATTGCGTGTTTTCTTTACCACAAAAATCGGCAAAGACGTATGCATACACCTGGTAATTACATATGCATTATTTTGTAATGTATGTATTAAACAAACATTTTACGTTAACGCAGCTGCCTATCGTCCAACATTAATCCCATATCTCCGTATTATCCGAGTTCTTTCGTATCCGAGACAGTCTCGGTCCCAACTAACTCGGATAACCGCAAGTCTACTATAATTACAAATATTATATATTATCTTCTTTTATTATACATTTTTATATAATATTTGGTACGTTTTATTACCACTCTGGTGACAAGAGAATTAACAAATATACTAGAATACTTAATCATATACGTAGCTGGCAACATTACTGACAGTTGAAAATCAGACTCTGAAATGTGGAATCATAGAGTGAGGAATATAAATAGAGGGAACCTTAGGCTGTTTTGTTGGAGAGGGGAACGAAGCCAAGAGACGGAAGGGACGAGGCATTTCGGGCATATTGACTGGCCCCATATTTAGAGACCCTCTTTTCCGAGTATTGCCTCTCTGAGGTGCACTCATCCTCCTATTGAAAAAGGCAATCCTCACAGTACTCGGTATAGAGGGACTCTAATGCGGCCACACAAGATGGCTGCTGATGAACCGGAATTTGGCTTCATGTGGCGTCATGTATGTTCTCTCTATTTTCTTCCTAACTCTATGTGTGGAATAGTCTTAAAACGTAATTACTATTTTAAAAATTCAAAATACATAGAATAATAGAAAATATTTGTAATGAAATTTCTATGGTACATTGTGCCATAACATTGAGTTATTTGCGTATCAAGCAGCTACATGTATATTCTCGCTTTCTCTTGTTTTTTCATATGCAAACTTTTGAATAGCAAAACAGTTCTAAGTTCCGAATCCTTATAACAGTTTATTTCCTATAAGGGTTGATTTTCAGGAAAGCTTGCGTTGCTAGCTTTGCTTGCGATTTGGGTGAAAAAACAATTGAAACACGTGGTGTTTCGCGGTGTAGTTTTAGTACGTGGTATAACACGTATATCAATTGGCTATTCACCCAAATCGCAAGCAACACAAACTTTCATGAAAATCAGCCCTAAGTGGGATTGATTGGAAACGTTCTTAAAAAAAAACCATTCCTTCCACAAGGTTTTTTCAGAAGCATTCGCCCTCACTCTTTTCTAAGTAGAGCCCACGCGGAAACACTTCCGGTAAGGATAGCCAATTGAAATTAACACAATTTTTGAGTTAACAACACTTTCGCGTATGCCCACCGCCAACCGGGGCCTGAAGACCTAACCCCAGCCCCGTCGCTGCTGACGCCGCCCAGCTCCCTTCGGTCGCAAAGTGCTATAGCAAACATTAAAACTCGTTCGTCCACTTCAGTCCAATCCAAAGTGGACCAAATATTCAATTCTAACTCAGTTTTATACACTTCTTATCGCTGTGTGGCCCGTTGTTTTATTTGTTTTAATTCCTGAGTTATTCATATAATAATATGACGTACTCTGCATATTATAGAAAATATTGCAAATAATATTTATGTATTTTTGTAAGAATTAAGACATAAATCAGAAAACGGGCCGCACAGCGATACCAAGCGTAAAAAAGACTGAGTTAAAAGCAAAAATTTGGTCCATATTGGTTTAGACTGGAGGTGGACAAACGAGTTTAAGTGGTCTCTCCGTTTCTTGGCTTCATATATTTATGAAAATTTCAATAGTAGCAGTCAGTCCAGTATCGCTTTTAGATATAGGTCATTGTTTCAACTCTAGTTCAAATTAAATTGTTGGATCTATCAAAGCTGACTCATCGGACAGTTTCAATCCCAAACATAGAACGAGTCATAGGTAAAATAATTATACGTAGATAGATCAACCCAATCGCTAATTGCCTTCGATACCTTCTCTCGTCAGTCCAGTCGAACTAGGAACAAAATAATGCATATATGGAATGCCTGTTTCTTTTTCAATTTAAAATCCGTGAAAAGCTCAATATTTGATTCAGCTTGTTACTGGACCTCAAACCATTAATTGGCAGTGCTGAGACTGCTTTTGGCACCCCTGTAAAACATTTGTTCCTGTGAAGCTACGTATTACTTGAAAATGCTAGCCATCGCATTCTTGTGTCTTAAAGGCAAAAATAGCTATGTTAGAAAGTTGAAAATTATATTTAAAAAAAGTGGTAATTATTTACCCTATGCCAATTAAATAATCACTGTGGAAAAATGGTATACCAGTTAATGGCATCTCCTCGTAGCACTAACTGGTTTGAGCAATTTATATGATGATGCACCCTAAGGGGTCCCTAAACGTTTTCCTATTAGTTAAAGAAGGATAACTCTACAATAATTACATTATGGCAATACATAATGAAAGTACAGTCCTTAGCTTATCTGCTTTGATTTTGATAGGTTAAATTTGTAACTTAACGAAGCCTTCTTGAAATTATTACCTTAACCGAGACCAATAACAAGGATGTGTTTCGTGTGCAGAACTCACCAAAGAAATAAATTATGAACGTGTCGGGAACAACATGTTTTGCCAAATATTTTCGTCCTTATTGAAAAATAAACTTGGGAGAGCCCATTTAAGGAACTCTTACTCCAGGGAATGAGTACTACATCAATTTAAAAACCGTGTAAAGCACAAAGTGCGAGCTCAGTATTTGAATTATCATTTTATTGGTCCGCAAGATATTAAAAGAGTAGATGGGTCATTGCCAAATTAATGTATGATACCTAAACGGGCGGGCAATATTGAGAAAAGGTCATGCTCAAGTGGTGGTCTTATATTTCTTGAATACGCGTATATTTGCAGAGTGTACACATGGGTTTTCTAATGTGATATGTATACTTGTATAACTTACGAGGTATATTACAACAATTTTTATATGTTCAGCAATGTGTCCTAGGTGGATTAACGTTTTAATCGTAGGAGACAAAATGGCTTACTTTTAATTACGAGACTTAACTAAAGAGGTTAGTCAGTCCTCATTTCCTTAACCCCTTAATCCAAAGATAATTCATCTTTAAGTATGAACTGGGGGAATAAATTCAACCTTTTAAACTGGTTGATTTCGTCTTCAAAAGGATTCTGAATTCCTTAAGCCTTAAAAATGTAAAATAGTCACACAAAAGTCAAGCTTGTTTACGCATCACAAAGATGGCGTCCTTGTCTTTATCACACCGAGTTTAAACATCAGTATCAAACTCTGGTGGAAATTATTGGAAATTTCATACCTGTCCACTAGGGTGAGGCAAAATTCAAGAAATGTGAAGAGCAGCTTTTGTCTCTAGTCCTAAAAGTTGATACAGGTAAAGATAATTTCCTATGCAAAATGTCAGATTTTTATGTTTTGATTGAAGGGTCCCAACTTTGGGTTAACAATGAACCCAACATAGACATAAAATAGAAATATCTTTTCTGTTCAGTAAGTGTATTGTTACAAAAACATGAATGAAAAATATTTTTAAAAATTATTACCTAATTATCTGCTTTCAGAAACGCGTGCTTTGTGTCCAGGATTCCAAATTTCCTTCTTGATTCCTCTGATGAAGCAATCATTCCATGTCTGGCTTTATGACCAACAACTTTGGTAGAAACCCTGGAAACTTCTTTAACGACTCGTTCAACTGCTTGTGAATGACACTGAATTCCTATAAATTCCAATGGTCCTATTTCAATCTTTGCCAATAGTTCTTCGTTTGTCACTGAGTTTACAAGTGTGGCGTTATAACTGAAACATCCCAATCAATCATGTTGTAGTAGGTTTCTGCTTCACGATTGATCATGATATTTGATTTACAAAATTTTCTCACTCCAGCTTGATTGATCGTCCTTGCAACAATTATTTTGTTAACTGCATCTTTTCTCACCTCAATGTCTGGATCTGCAAGAGCTGCAAGAAGAATATTTTCACTGTGGGCAAAATAACAGTTTAACTGAAGAGATTTTATTGCAGCTTCCTGCATCTCTCTATCGGGTAGATTCCTAACTTTCTCCAAAATAAAGTGGAAGTTGCGTGATCCATCAGTGCAGTTGGAATGGGTTTTTATTTCGAACCAACTTGGAGCATAAACTCTAACAATGTAGGTTACAAGTTGCAGTAGGTTCCTAGATGGACTTTTTGTACCCATAAATAAACGAAGTGTTCGATTGGCAAGCGTCAACCACCTGGCATAATTGAGGGTACCTGGAGAAGCAGTTTGTAAACATTTTATAGCAGCAGCATCAGAGTTCTGCTTTCCCTTCTGTACTGCGATGGAAGCTTTCAGCAAATACTTTTGATCAGCACTAAAATCTTTTGTAATATTTACACAAAGTTCCTTGACGTTTCCAGTGACAGGCTGGAAATCAACTATTGGTAAATGCCGTGGATCAAAATTTAGCATCTTTCCAATGGGGCCCGAAAATCCCTTTGGACCAGTTGTTTTCCCATCAATATTCTTAAAAATTTCTCTTACTGGAAGCTCATTGAGATGCAACATACAAATGAGCCACTGTAAAGGTCGATTTAAAGTTGTTTCCAGTCTACGTATAATTCCAGAGTGTTCACCGGTGTTTGTGTTTGTTCCATCACATATTACAGCACACAAAGTATCAGTTGAATCCGTGTCACGTATAACAGAGAGTATTTCCTTTGAAATATCTTCTGCTTTACCACTTTGTGGAGCAATATGATCCACATATTGTTCACTAGGATATGCAATAATAGCGTAGTGATCCTCCTTCTTTGTTAATTGTCCTCCATCTGGTCCAAAAAGTCTGGTTTCATCTATGCGCCCATCAAAACCCACACAAACTAGCTTGCGCAAATCAAACGAACGAGATTCTGCTCCCTTGTCTCTCCAATAAATTCGTTGTCTCCGCAACTTTGTTGGTTCTAGTATATTTTCCGGTTTATCCAGTTTCAGGTCTTTGAGGCATGCATTTATTAATTTGCATGCATCTCGGTTACTAACGCCAGTTCTTTCCATCATTTGGCTTAAGTTTGGGTACTGATGCCTGTTTTGTACTAGCCGTGTTTCGGAATCTGTGCCTTCTGAGTCGGATGTACTTGGTTGGTAAAGTGGTTCATCTTCTAAGGTTACATCACTTGCTTCATTTTCTTCAGTAAAACTAAACTGGTAGGCATTGCTTTTACTGGTTATTGGGCTTTCCAAATACTTTTTCCTAAACCGTTCTTCCCGGTTCTTCCTCTCTGTTTTTTTCTGAAGCGAACTCGAAACAATTTTATCAATCGGACCGATTACCATTTTCCGGACCAAAACAGCCTGATCTACCCAGAAGTTCCACTCGATTTGCGACACTTTTGTAGAGCATTTACACAACTGTCTGTCAACTATTTTGTTCCGGACACACTTGCAAGAACAGATGTCAAATACTTGCTTGAAATTACTGAAGTCCGCCTTGAAGGTAAGTGATGTGCGCTTTGCTGGTGGATACTTTTGGAGCTGTTGGGCAAGTTCTATGAGCTTTTGAAGTTTACCCACAACACTAGAATATCCAATAACTGGAATGCTGGCTTTGTTCCAAATACTGACAAGATCATTAGCCACATATTTTAAAACATCTCTCGTAGAAGGTGTTTCTTTCCCCTCTTCAGGGACCATTTTCCTGTAAAACAGGTAGCATTTAACTACTTCTTCCTTCGTTGGGAGTTGTCTTCCAGAAAATACTTCAGGCTGACCAAATAAAGAGTGGTCAGAAACTGATCGAGTTACTGGCCCCTTTGAAGAAGTTGATGTTGAAGCCATAGTCACTTCAGTCAGATAGGCTGTTTTACGATTTTAAAATCTCCTTATATTTGATAGGATTTTTTTTTTGATTGCTAGCTGAAGCTAGCTCCCCCAAAGGGCTACACCCTCTATCTGGGATGGGAAGTTAATGGAAGTAAGGGTTCATTTTGAGAGGTGGAAGGTCTATGTGGTTTTAGTTTATCTTTCACTTTATTTATTTAATTCTCATCATAGGATATTATGAGTTTACCTCATAATCATTTAGATGGTGGGAATATTAAGTAAATGAGAATGTGATGGTTCGTGAAAGGATGGATGTGAGGTGCGGTCGACGTCACAACACTTTGACACACTTAAGACAGATGATTGATAATCTTCCGGCCTAGGGGCTGCTCTAGGCCATGATGTAGACAGATGGGCCCTGTACGTTCGAAATGGTTACTGTGCAATATATGACGGTGAGACATAATGAGGCGGATGCATTCGGCGAAATTGGGAGATGAATCTGGGTGATCGGGAGGAAGCGTGTAATGGTATATTGTTAGAAGTGTAGAAAGTTGTGTATTTTCAGTGAACTCTATGTCGTGTTCTAATTGTGTGTGGATAATATCGGTGAAGAATGGGTGTTGAGTGTCGAAGCGCTTACGTGTGTACCTTAAACGTAGGGATTCTAAGTGATAGAGTAGATGGGGGAATGTTAATTTAGCGTAGAGCTCTTGTGTTGGACTGGGTAGTTTAATTCGATAGGCAATGCGGAGGGCGTGTCGTTCCAG
The DNA here is from genome assembly GCA_022664845.1 of Lepisma saccharinum. NCBI lineage: Eukaryota > Metazoa > Arthropoda > Insecta > Zygentoma > Lepismatidae > Lepisma > Lepisma saccharinum. The sequence continues at coordinate 254 of JAGDQP010002057.1, read as the reverse complement.
GATTTGAAGTTTGTTGTAAGTGGCGGGGTTTGCGTTGATCCATGCTGTATATCCATAGGTCATAACTGGTCGTAAGAATGCTTTGTAGGTATTGAGAACTGTGTGTGGTTTTAGACCCCAAGTTGTACCTGTCAGACGTTTGAGGAGGTTTATTCGGTTTTTGGCTTTACTGATGACCGTTTGGAGATGTGGGCGCCAGGTAAGGTGTTCATCGAAGGTGAGGCCGAGATATGTTACTGTTTTAGTGGGCGTAA
>JAGDQP010002056.1:71882-103272 GCA_022664845.1 Lepisma saccharinum | reverse complement strand
TAGTGAGCGACGCCCGTTGTTGAACAAGAATGTTACATAGTTCTTTTTAACTTTTATTTCTACGTCATCTGTCCTGCGAAACACCAACCAATGAGATGTCATATTCCATATCCCATCATCGTTTGTATGAGAACAGGGAGTGATATCCAACCGGTTCCAATGTCCAGTACCATCGCTGTATTAATACTTCTTTTTTTATTTCTCACATCATTCTTGTTCAACAACGGGCGTCGCTCACTACCCCTTACATAATCGATATACATGCTGTTCCAACCAATCCGCAAACTGCACTTACCAACGCAACACAGAAATGCAAGTCATGGGTTGGAATATTGCGGCCAATCGCGAACCAAGAGAAGGTCCAGCACGTGATGTAAAGTTCAGCATCCCCTCCACACAGCAGCCCCACCCACAAATTTATTCTCGTCCTTTTTTAACTTGCATCTTTTTTATCTTCTCTTTAATTCTTTTTCGCACATGCGCAATCACAGTTTCGCAAATGGCTGCTTGTTTACATGGTAGTTCTCGTTGTTAATACTAGATGGCAGGGCTTTCGCGTAATTGGAGTGGTGTACTACGTACATTAGTTGCGTAATTCTGGAAAAGAACAGGTTACGAAGAGTTCAAATGTAGCGTGAAAAAGAAAAAAAGAAAAAGAAAGAAAAGTCAAGCTTGTTAGTAGAACAATTTCCTCGAACTGATGATGAATCTTTCCGGTGTCACAAATTCGCGTTATTTCTTTAGATCACATTGTTATGTAGGGGCATTCTCAACCGTAAAGAATGTGTTACGAAAGTGATGACGCCGCGGCGACAAAAGTTTCGAAACTGATGTCTTTTTTTCAACTTAGTAACGATGATCTAACGAAGTTTCGTAGTGCAAAAGTTTTCTTCCCAAAAGCAAGTCAACCGCTAACAGCTTCTTTATCTAACTTCTTGTATTACATGTGTTATTAGCAGAAATTGAATGGAGCCATCGTCCACCTTATCATTTTTTGAAGATATAACTTTTCCAATTATTTTTCGGAGTCCTATTTTATAACCTAAATCATTTTTACATCAATTTATATAATTCTATGGCTTATGAAACTCGCAACTTCATCGCCGCAGTAACAACGGTTCGCCGTTGTATTCTATCGTGGCAAAATCAAGCCAGTTTTCACTTTTCATTGCTTATCAACGATTCCTTCTAGTATTGTCATCCCAACGGACTATTTCCCTCCGACTTACCAACTACGATGGAATATATGGTTTTTCTTCATCCGAGCTATATGGCCTGTCCATTAACCATCCCGTCGGGTGAATCATACTGTCTGTGAAGTTCTTCATTGGGCAGTCTCCTTCATTCTTCGGTCATCCCGTCTCGTTTCGGTCAGCATATCTTTTTCAAAACCTTATTTTCACAAACACGTAATTTCCGTTCATCTGCTCGGACCTTACTCTTACTCCAACTTTCGAAACCAAAAAGTATTACGGTATTATCGGTAGAACAACAATTCTGTGTACTTTCAATTTCAGCTCTCGTAATATTAATCGCGAGGTTAAGAGTTTTTTATTGAATATAAACATATTGCCCAAAGCTAAGCGATTTTTTATTTCTTCCGTTATCTCGTTCTTGCTTGTTACACCAAGGGTATTATGTTTCTATTTCCTTTATTCTCTGCTTATGAGGTCGCTGATACACATCCTAACTAGCTGATATGGTTCGGAATTCCAAATCGTACCAGAATAGTAAATAATTTTTCCCTTTTGATAGAATCATATGCTTTATTCAAATTTATGAATAACTGGTGAACCGTCCCATTGTATTCCCATTTCATCTCGAAGATTTGTGTCAAGGTGAAAATTGGTCCACCGTAGGTTTTTTTTTTTCTAAATCCACATTAGTAATCTCCAATTATTTAATCTACATACACACGTAGGCTGAGTTTGATTTATCGAGGGGGGGAGGGGGCAGGGATTTTTTTCTGGTGCCTGAGGATTTCATCGTCGGTTGTTGATTCCGATTATCATCCCAGTCACGGATAAATCATTATATTTCTACGCTGACAGGTACTAGGTAAATAATAATAATAATAAATAACGAGTAGCCACTAGTTTTAGGACCTCCTTTCTTCATTTATAACAAATCGAACACTGCACTTAGGCGTGTTATGAGGTCAACGCTTTGTAACATGTTGGAAGTAAAGAGATTCAGCTGTAATTATTACAGTCCGATCTATCGCCCTTTTCATAAACCGGGACCGTTACTGAAATTTCTTTGGAAGCTCCTTCTTTCTCCACATAGCACTTCTCCCGCTTTAGAGAATTCGGCTGGGATTATGTCAATTCCTGGTAGAATTTTTTTTTTTTAATTTCTTTCGCGATTCCGCTAAGTTCGGGAATCACGGTATGTAGAGTATTGCAAATTACTTTCTTCACTTCTATGTACATCAAGAAGCTTGTCGAAATAGCTTTTCCGAACGTTTCGTTGCGAAGTGTCATCCGCAAATGTGGATTACGTGGTGCTCGACCGAGCGGTAAGTTTGCCTCCGTGCTTGGACTCAGGCTGAAATGCGGTGTGTTGCAGAGGTGGTACCCGACGTGTGTACTGCAAAGGTCCAGTCTTAAAATTTATTGAGAAGGCACAGGTAGCAGTAGAGTTAAGACTATAGGAGGTTAATATTCAAATCAGGATACTACACTCAAGGTAAGGACTTTGTAATATCGACAAACATTCCAATAGTGTGTTGTTTTGTGTTGAATCCGTCTATGATATGGTCCACCACCCAGACCAGTTCTGATTCTCTATCGTGTCCTGGGCAGATTCCTTACTCCCGTAACGTAGTCGATGTAGATGTTCAAATGCCTTGGTCAAAACGGTCTGATAGGTCGGTAATGTTGCGGAAAAACCTGGTTCGTTCTAGTTTTGGCACTATGGAGTTAGTTGACGGCATGCTTTAGACGGCTGGGAGGTCTGCAGTTTGTAGTAGTATGTTGAAGAGCTTGCAAAGTGTAAATCATCTGCTTCCCACTAAGAAAAAAAAAACAGCAAGAATACCTACAAAAGAAGGAAGTCATGGGTCCGTACCCAACACTTGAACCCTTTACAAATATGATTTAAAGTGTGGGCTGGGAACCCAAGACTCACTGCAATCACAAAGTACTGTGCACTGACACAAAGTTGGCGTCGACCTTTGTTTCTGGGGGGTTACAAAGTGTAGGAATAATCTATACACAAAATTACCCCCTTAAAACCGTAACGCTACAGAAACTACACATATTATACGACACGGGACACACGATAGCACTGGAAGGAAACACGGTTTTACCTCTATCCGAAAACGTTAGCCCCGAAGAACACGGCTATAAAAATGGTGCTTATTAACCACCTCTAAAGATTGAAAAATGGGTCGCTTTTTCACACTACAAACTGCTTTCGACTTATTAGAGGTCAGAACGTATAACTTCAAATTTAACATAACTTTGCTTGCCGCATAAGCATAAATCCTTCTCTGTGTGTCTCTCTCTACTGGCAACCTAAACTATTCTCCAGGTAATATGCAAAGAAATCACTGCTCCCTTTGGTTTCCCCTTCCACAATTTGTACAGAAAATCACCATGCTTTTTAGTAGTATACATTAAAAAAAAATCTTGAAAAATCAAATATGAAATCTCGAGATATTTTTCAGGTAGCATCCTTAGTTTTCTTCAACCCCTCTCCGGTCGTAGTAGCTGTATTAATTCTTCAATTCTCTATGTATTCCACATTCCCTCTTTCTCTTAAGAAATTTCTGTGCATCAGGAAATTTTATAAATGAATAAATTTCCACCTTTCAGAAACCAGATTTAAAACCGTCTCTCATTGCTATGTCCAGGGTCTCAATAAGTCGATGACGTCTCTTCCCTCTAGAGTGGTTTCCTCCATCCACCTAGAATCTGCCTTGAAGCGATTTTCATTAAGCGAGACACTCTTTAACTCTAATGACAAGTGGCTGAGTTATATATGCATGCTGAAAACGGTGGTGCAAAGTTGGACCTCAAACTGGTTCACTCATGAACATGCGAACAAACCAACTGGGGAATCCTAATGGCGAAGAAGACAGGTGTAGAATGGAAAGATTGAAGATTTATAAAGGAATGTTAATCAGAGAATGGGAATAAACGTAGAGGGTGAAGAACTGCAACAGGCTGAAGGTTGAGACTAGGATGTTGCCCCTCGCCATTATCTAGATGGAAATGTAAAAGAAATGATTCGATAACGAAGAAGTTACAGGAAGAAAAAATAATTAAAATGTATTAATTTGCAGATGATGGATTTTGTTGCAGAAAAAGTGAAACATTATTTAACAAAGTGTTAAAAAATTTCAGGACAGCCAACCGAGCCGCCGCGCCTTAGCTCAGTGATAAGAGCGTTGGCGTAGCATTCGGGAGACTGTGGGTTCGATCCCTGCGGCCGACTTAGTTTTTTTCCAGGGATTTTCCTGTCACACCAGGCACATGCCGGGATGGTACCTTATAGGCCATCACCGACACCTTCCCAAAATCCTTTCCCCTCTTCTATCCCGGCCTGAGCCTTTAGATGCCTTAAGTAAAAAATATTCAACTTCAATTCAGGACAACACCAAAATTCTTTTTTCCGTGGCTTCCAAAACCAGCACACACCACGTTTGTCTTTGTATTTCCCAGTCTCGCTGTTTCTACATTTAAAACCTTTTAATACTGCTGAAATATAATTTAATCAATGCTCTAGATGAAGTTATTAACTGTTCTCTTTTATAAAACGTAAACCGGTTGTATACACGTATCAGAACAGAGGTAAATGCTTTTGTGTGTGCCCACCACAAATTTGAAGTTCTACAGACAACTAACAGGGTAGGAAGTGATATTTCTTTTTTCGGAAATCTCCTGAAATTTAAAATAATGAAAGAAAACTTTGTCGGCTATGATTAACCTGCGACCTGTCATTTGGGAACTTCTTTTCTAATCCCCCCCCCCTTTTATCTCTTCTTTACCCTGTGACGGAGCATGTGGATGTTATTATTATGTAGGCATTCCACACGTGCCCACATGACAAGGCAATATCTGTAAAAAAAAAAAAAAATCCAAACATGTGAGAAAAGCTTTTGGTAGTGATGCGAACAGGGTGTGTGTTGGTTATAGATAGCTGAAGGAGAGAGAGTGAGTGAAATTGTGGATGTAAACGGGAAGAGGGCTGTGGAAAGAGGGAAGGGTGGCTTACGGAATGCAGTAAGTTTTTTTTTTGCTTTTTTTTTTTAAAAAAAAAGGTAGCAGCTCAAAGAGTGGCAAATGGCGACTGATGGTGCAACAGGACGAACATTCAAAAAGAAATGAGGAAGTTATACGAAGGGGAGGAGGGAGGATAACGTGTACAAATATGTCTTTTCAACCTGGAAAAAACTACAGTACCAAAAAATAATAACTTTGTAGAAAAGAAAACACGCAGTGTCTATATGTTTCTGGTATGTTGTGACCATATGGAGAAAAAAATGAGCAGCTCAATAAATCATATCATCCAAATTTTCACCATATTATTTCTACAGTCTATCAATGAGAATGAAATCACACTGAATGGGGTGGCTGGGTGTTTTTTTCTTCTTCTTTTTTTTGTGATTAATGTACTGCACTGTCGAAGGTCAAAACATGGTCCACTCCATTAGTGTCCAACTACGCTTAGGTTACCGTACGTAGTTGTCCCAGCACGAAATAACTAATCATATGTTCTACGTACGATTTCAAATCGAATAAATTTAAGAAGTTATTTTTAAATCTCAATCAAGCTTACAAGGCTATGACACTTAACTTTATTTTAAAAAACACATAGCAAGCGTAACAGTTTCAATGCTCCAACAACATCTTCCTCAGACGACACAATAATAAAACAGGTTTATCAGACGACACATTGATAAAACAGGTTTATTAATGTGTCGTGTGAGGACGTTGTTGTTAAAACATTGAAACTGTTACGCTTGCTATGTGTTTTTTTTTTAAATAAAGTTAAGTGTGATAGCCTTGTCAGCTTGTTTTAATTAAATTAAGACATGTTTTATATACAAAAGATTGCTCATTGCTTTTTGACAACATTTACCGCTATGTTTACTTTCAAATACAAAAATATGAAAAAGAGAAAGATATGATCAACGGAATGAAAGAAAAAAAGAAAGTCAAACTGATACAGTTCCTGAAAGAAGTTCCAGAACAGTGTAGACCATGAAAATGGGAAAGAAAAATGAATAAATAATTTTGTCTCTTAATTTATTCCATGGAAATGTTTACGTAATTCAACCGGTCGAAGTAGGTTTCATAATTTTAAAACAATTCCTACTAGCTTTTTGAACATGTCAGCTGATATCAACATAGTAAATTTCATTTTACAGGTAAGATGGACATGAATATTTAATTTAACACCAGCTTGTGTCTAAATCCATAATACCCCTCCCCCAAACGAAAAAAAAAACACTCAAAAATTGTGCGCTCCAAAAGTTTTGGCAACCAACGACTCATTCATTGTCTGGATCCTTTCCACAGATTCACACTATTTGAATTCGATTTTTTTTTTGGTCACCAGGGATGGGGGAAAATGGTTTATAACATCTTCACACACACACTAAGGGTCACGTGAGCTCAAAGTTTTATAAGAAAAAAACAATATGCAATGTACACTCAAATATAGCAGAAAATAGCCGATCAGTACACTTTCTACGTTCGATAAGATGCAGACTATGATAATATCGACCCTACATTCAATATAGGTTCAAAATACACATTTCGTATGTTGTGCTTGCCACGTCGGTGCTGCCAAATTAAGCAACTTCAGGGACTAAACAAAAGGTTTCATTAGCCATTTTCTATGTATCTGAGTGTACCAAACACACACGATTGGAAGGATACATGTAGTAGATCCTCCGTAAAATGAAAACCAGAATAAAAAACTCGAAAAGGGATGATCTTGTCGCCATCTAGCTAAATACATGATTGATAAAATGGGATGATGCCGTCGTCCAAAGGTTAAAATAACTATTAATGTAGAGTAAACCTGAACATAGACCAAGCAAAGTAATATGTAATGATCCTTAGCATTGTGTTTTAAATCGTAGTCTATCATATTTAAATGGCGCTACTTTAGAAGTAAATACATATCGAATCCCGAACTGGCCGGAATATCTCTAGTAGCACATTATAGCATCCTACTCTTTTCAAAATAGGGAGTCCCCGTAGCTCAGATGGCGGTCCGGGTTTAAATCCCGACCAGGACGCTTGTGACTTTTCTTCAGTGATCCCATGCCTGGCTCTCTGAGGTGCACTCAGCCTCCTGCCAAATTGAGTGCACTCAGCCTCCTGCCAAATTGAGAATCATTGTCCTTGTTATTCCTGGGCACTAGGGTGGCCGTTAATTTTCGACTTCCGATTTTTTTCAGTCCCAGCCCCTTAAATGGTTCCATATGACACCAAAACACCCCATGAGAAAAATTAGTTCAATTGAAGTTTTGAATTAATTTACATTCTACAATGCTACAGAGGTCTTGTAATACAACTTTGTGATTTGGAAACGGCTTTAGCAAATGAGACCATATCTTGGATAGGAGTAATCGAGTAACGACCGCACCTAAACTGCGCAGTACGATCATGGCAGCCATCTTGAAGTCCGCCATCTTGGATTCAGGTAACTTTTTTTTTTAATAGGAAGGGGATCGTGTGACATATCGTTTTGGGGTAGCTTTTCACCATAAACACACATCTGTCGCTGTTTTCAACTTATCTCGAATAATGAAAGAGTTAAAAGAATATGGGTGGTCGTAATTAATAAGTTTCGTTTTAGTAAATATTTCTGATCTCGCAACTTCCAAAATTGTTGCAATCCATGTAAAAAATACTCTGTGCAAAATTTCAACATTATCAGATTTCAAATTTCAAACATTTTTGTTATATTGTAGAGTGTAAATGCATTCAAAACTTTGGGTCGCGGGCGGGCCGGTAAAATATTCTTCAACTTTTTTTTTTTATGGATAACTTTGGTCCGACATGGAATCATTTTAGGGGTGGAGCAGAGAAATAAAAAAAAAGTTTTTTCTCCATATAATTAACGGCCACACTACTGAGCACCCTGGGAGGTAAAGGCGGTCAAGAGTAGGACTGACCATCCCAACTCACTTCGCAACATGGGTCGTTGAGAATAGGTCGAGTGCTACCTCCGCATCCCCATGCGCAGTTTACGGCACGTGCGTATCGCACAGCGGTATTTTAACCTTCCTTTACTCTTTTCAAGATATGGAGCGGTCACCACAAGAAAAGCGATATGAAAGTGTCACCCATAGTAAATTTGGATTAGAGCTCTGAAAACTTATGGATTTTACAGTCTCAGGTCTCACGTTCGTTCAACCAAAATATCGCAGATCGGAAATTTCTTACAACTTTATTATGATCGATTATATACCAATCGCATATCTTCAATTGCTTCTGCTAGTTTCTCAAACGGAGTGTAATTACTGGATACATACAAATTTAAGAATGAAAAAAAAAAACCTAGCAAAACAAAACATATAGTTCTATTAACGCTGTAATAAGCACAAACGGTCAAAATTGCAACGTTCAAAGTCAATCTTCTTGGAAACGACTTTTTTTTTTATCAAGTTTACTATAATAAAGTTCTTAGCAGTTCCCAATGCAGGTGACTCTGGTGGTCAAACCGCAAACTAACGTATCAACAGACACGGGGACCTACTGTCAGTCCACATAGTAGACACTAACTGAAGACGTTTCGTAATATATCTAGCAATATATCGTGTAAATTATTATACAAAGTCTGAAGTCTGTTTAATTCCTGAGTTTCTAAAGCTACTATTAATAACAATACTTGGAAGGAAAATACTCATATGGCCTACTAATGCCTAATTATGTCTAATATATTTTATTACAAAGATAATAAATATACTTTTGTTATTGATACGTGAGTAAGAAAGAGTGTATGATCTGTAGTATAAAGAGAAAATGTTCCATTTCCCATTAATAGATGGCAGCACAGTCTGGTTTTTGATCTGTGGAGTTAAAATGAACGAGAGATTTGTTTTTGATGATGTTGGCTAATGAAAAGCAGTATCAATGTGAAAGTTAGTATGTAATGTTATAAGAATCTTATTAATTGCTTTATGTAGAAAATAATGTAACTAATAAACTAGTTTGTACACTTTATTAATATGGTAAGTTTGATGAGTACGCTAGTTGCGTTATTCTGACAAAGCAGATCGGTTCGGAAGGGCCCTAACAATGGAAGTAATGATTTGATACAAAACGTATTTTTACAAATCGGTAGTATAGTGGATTTGAATTAAGATAGATTAAAATTAAATGCTACTTCCTTTCCCTGGAGTCTGAGAATCATAGGTAATGCCTTCCGAATTTTTAAACTCTACAGCTAGCCTGGATGATACAAAAGGAATCTATCTTCAGCACATAGCTCTCCGACGTCTACCAGATGTTCAATACAATACGAACATTATGGTTGGTAACTGATTTGTCCAAAGCGTTGAGAAATTAACTGTTAAAAGAGTTTGTTTTTACGAACTATGAATGCTCCCCTTTCGCGGTCCATTGCTTTGGAGCTTAAGAAAAAAAAAGAGCATAGACGCACCACATACAAAACATTAACAAACATGTGAATGCGTCAGGGCCATGGATTCTGCCATGATTTTTAGTTTTTTTGGGGGGGAAGGTAAAGCCAAAACAAATTTAGCGGGATGAGTAGAATTTTGCAGGGCTTCAACAGATTTTTAATACAAAACATTTTAAAGGTGGGGTGTATGTTCCACGATTTCGACGGGTGATACCCCCCATTGGGGGTCTGGAAGAAACCCTGATCAGGCCTTAGCTGGCGGGTGGGTGTTGGATTGCTAGTATCATGCGTGTTTGTATGTACTGAAGCGAGCAGAAATTTTAAAAAATGAAATTCGTTTATATTCAGTACAATAACTAAGAACGTATTTGTTTTAATATTAAGTATTCATGATCATTAACGAACGGCCGTAGTGTAGGTTATACCAAGCGACCGTAGCTCAGTCAGAAGAGCGCCGGTTTTGCAATCTGTAGGTTCCTGGGAACGATCCCAGCGGCCGCCCATTCTGACTGTTTTCCAGGATTTTTCCAGTCACACCAGGCAAATGCCGGGATAGTGCCTACAAACTAGGACCCCATCGACTACCTTCAACACCTCCCCAGCCCTATCCTGATCTCTCATTAATTGAGTTCATTAGAATGTACCGTCCCTGTCTTATCCTACGCATATGCATAGCAGTATAATAATAAAGAAAATTATCGGGCTATTGGTCATTATAATCTGTTTCCTTATGTCCTTTAGGCATCTCTGACTCAGTTCGGCATAAAGTAGGGGAGAGGATTGGAAAAGTAGCGGCCAAGGCTTTACTTAAGTTTCTATCCTGCCATTCGCCTAAATGAAATTGAGGGAAACTGGAAAAAACTCAGTCAGGATGATCGGCCGCGGGGTTCGAACCCGCGTACCTAATTACGAGTCAACTGATTTAGTGCATGTAAGTGTATAACTGCTAACACATAAGATTTTGTTTCGATGACGGTCTGAGTCGAAGATGTCAATCAATTCGCGTCCCGATGAATTTCCTAAGGACAATGTAGCTCTTGTAACGCTTGGGTCTCTTTCATAAGAAAGTAGTTATTTTCCAGATGACAGAGTACTGTTTTCCCTATTCTAAAAGTAAAGGAATTAAAATCTCAGATCAACCATTCTGTTCCCAGTTACTCTTACAATCACTTCCACCAAAGAATACAATAATAGCGCCGTAATCAAAGCAACACCTTCCTTCTTGCATACTGCGCATACCGGGAAGAAAATATTTGTTTACTGCTCTGAGAATGTATGCTGCAAATTTTAGGAGGAATATTATTCCGGGAAATTGCACATCCATAATTTTCAGAAGATTTATTGGTTTGTTATTAACTTCCTAAACAATCTTTTTCGGACTGACAGACGTTTTTTTGCTAAAGTAGGCTACGAACCATTCCGTTCAATGGAAACCAGCGGGAATTGAACCCGTGACCACGCGCATAAAAGGTAAACGTACTAGCCTCTCGGAGTTATCATTGTCTTTGTGTTGAAGAGATTACATAGCTTCGGGAGTGGACATTATACTTTCTCATCTTGTGGCTTTTGTGACTATACTTTGTTGAAGTAATTTATGGCCTTCAGGCATCTAAGCCTCACGCTGAGATAGAGAAGGGGAAAGTATGCAGGAAGATAACGGCCAGAGTCTACGTTGAAGGTGCGAACCCAGCATTTGCCTTGCGTGACTGAGGAAAACCCCTGGACAAACCTCAGTCAGCTTGGTCGACCGCTGGAATTGAACCCACGACCTCCCGAATGCTAAGCCAAAACGACAGCTCTGTTGTGATTATACTTTGTTTTCTCTCTTCAGTTGGCGTGAACGGGATTGGAACTCGTCACATTTCGATTACTAGTACGGTATGCTAACCTCTGGAAACGTCTGGTTTACCTTAAAAGAGCGTCAATAGACAATATGTTACATTAGATATAGACTTCTCACTACCCTTCCGAGATGAATGAGACAAATGTCTGACGTACATTGCGACATGCTTCTTCCATTAAAATGACAAAAATAAAGTCTCTTGCACAATCCTTTCTTTAATGCAAAATCAACTAAAATGCATCTCGTTTTCCCCTTATATATTCTCTACTTCATAAAGCTCCGATATAGTTTTCGAATGATATTCTGCATTAGAAACACTGCTTCCGAGAACCAGTCGCGTCTGTAAACACAATTTTTTTTTTTGTTTATACTAGCGTCATCACAACAAATGCATTCCAATCTGAAACAAACTATACTTTTTTTTTTCTTTGACATATTTTCATCGGAACTGTTAATATGAGCCTGAAATATTTAGGGGAAAAAATTAAGAAAGGCAACACATGATTCACTTACCTGATGAACAAAGACATCCTGCCCACCATCGCTTGGTGTGATAAAACCCCATCCTTTCGCCACGTTGAACCATTTGCATCGTCCTTTTCGCCGGCCTGGTCCTCCGGGCGTCCCTAAAATTAAAAGATATAAATTTATACACCTTGAAATCAAATATATATATAATTAACTTGTCATTACCTACTTCTACAAAGTGGCTTCAAATGTATATCAACTATAGTTCTAACAGTACAAGAGTTAGGTTTACCATGTTCTGGGGAAACAATAGTGTGCTGCCGGTAATTTCATATCTTGTAGACAAATTATTACTTATATTTATCAATCTGTCCTGAAAAAACTACCGAGAGTTTGTGCGACGAAGATTGCCTGAGATATCATCCAAATACGTGCTTCTATTTCATGACAATGCTCGCTAGGATACGACTTGTGACATCATGACTATTGAAAAGCTGGGACTGGGAAATTCTGCCAATATCCGTCTTACAGCCCTGATCTGGCTCCGTCGGACTTTCATGTTTCCATAGTTGGAACGGCACTCGTGGAAACCGATTCCCATCTGATGAAGCATCCAGTGAAAAAAAAAATGGATGTATGAACAAGCTACGTCGACCTGACTAGTGCCAGAGTTTCTATGTAAGTAGTTTCTTTTAAGCAACAACAATTAGATGTTCGAAGAGTTACCTTTTAACTTCTCGTATTAACCCTTATGCTGAATTGGTCTACAAATACCGGTAGTTTCTAGAAAAACAAAGTTACGCAAGTGTTAGTTCTTTACGCCTCTGAAAATAAAACAGTCGACCAGATTGCAAACAAACATGTAAGTGGCAAATCGGTTGTAACCCAATCTGAAGTCAGTTTCTCTCTACCTACTTCCGTTCAGACGACTTCAGTGCATTATTGACTTGAGTGCATATTGTGCAAAGGAAAGTGCCTTGACAGATTAAAAATGGGTGTAGAAGTAAAGTATCTGAACAAAAATCTGAAGTCAGTTTCTACCTACCTCCTTTGAAGCGATAGCCTGAGTTACAGACGAACAGACAACGATATGGCCACAAATTTGGAGGAGGGGTTGGTTTAAAAAAAAACTAGATATTAACTTCCCTCCCATCATTAAATTTTTAATGTTATCGATTAGTCCAGTATCGCTTTAAACACAGGTCAATGGCAATTGAACATTTTACCCCGCTTCCCAGAGTCATAGATAAAAATTTATAAACTGCGAATCTCATGCTCTACACCTTTGTTGCCACCTGGTGTTAGTCCAGCCAAGCTAGAAATGGAAGTGCTTTACAATGACTGTTCCTACATTCGATTTAAAAACCGATAAAACCATGGAATGTAAGCTGAATATCTGAATGTTATAGGTTAGCAAAAGATTAGACACGTATGTATTGTGTCTGACTTACTAGTAATACTTCATTTCTGGTTTGGCTGAACTGACACCAGGGGGCATGAAAGGAAAAAGATAGAATGGGAATTTGCTATCTGGGTCATTCACCAAAATCAGAGTTCTTTGGATAGTTAAAAAGAAATGCAACCACTTTAAATTGTAAAGAATTAGATTTTAGGAATCACTGAAGCACTGCGGGTACATATTGAAGGTACTTAAGTAAATACATTATTATTTATTTATTTATTCCATTTACAAAATATAAAGTAATTTCCATGGAGTTGAAGTTTAGTCTGTTTTTTTTTTCTTTGCCATATTTCTTACAGTGAGGATGGAATTCTACAATGAAGAAAGACTGAAGTATTTAGTGTTTGACTTCTGCTCATTATTACAGGAAACAGAAATTAAAATAAAATACATTTCATGGTGTTGGCGTTAAGCATATTTCAAACTCAATCACGTAAATAATATTAAAATATAGAAATTGGCCAAGATATAATCTTTTCTAACGAACTAAACAATTTTACAAAATGTCCCATTTCTGGAGAATGACTCATCTCTAATTATTATTTTTTTCTACGACTTGTAGACACTAGCATAAAATATATTTTGTGCAGCTCTCACTGGAAAAAAAAAGTGTTGCCTAGTTTTATAACGAACTGTATACTAAGACTGACACAATTGCAAAAACGGGTAAAGATTTATTCTTTTTCCTAACTGTTGCCATGTTCTCTACCTGATGGCGGGAAGAAAGAGGTCCTTTTCCTTCTGTCCCTTTTCCCTCCCCAATACCTCTTATCTGTCTATCCCTTCTCATGGCTTTCTTTTTTTCACTACACATAGCACCCTACACTGGTGAAAAAAAAAAAACGAACACCCTACAGGAAGAAAGTATTGCAGACATAAAGGTTACAGAAACATACACAGACAACTTGTGCAAAAGGGAATGATAAAATATGTCCGAGGGTGTGTTTATTATTTCAATGGATATTTGATTGTTCCACTCCACTCGTTAAGAGGCCTCAGAATCCGTTAATGAATATTTGTTTAAAAAAATAATGCACAAACGACATTTTTGAAAGCGGCCCTGATGATAATACTTATGCATCAAATGAACTATATCCCATTTTGAAATTTATTTTAGCTCTGAAATTTGAATGTCCATAATGGCGGACACCATTTGTAAATGAAGACATAGAAGCACTGTGTTCCAAATGGCCGCTATAAAACAATAATCGCGTAGAAATTTTAACAAAATTTTAACGAAACCGCGAACATAAAGTCTGACAACTGTTTCTTTCTTTATGGGAAAAGGGTGATAAAAACACGATGAAATAAAGTTTATCAACGCCAATGTAGTCACAAGGACATCATCTTGGAAAACAGCCGCCATAGTAGGTAGAAAATAGCAATTTTATCATTTTGTGCTTCCTGAGACCAATCTTTTACATGGATGAAAACAGTTATGCTCGTTTTCCATAGGTTGCGTACCTAAAACGTGACCAATTGAAACGTAGGAAATAAAAATAATCTTCGGCCTGACTAATTTGATAGGTAGTTTTTTTGTTTGTTCTTTTCCTGCCGTTTGGCTCGGTAGTTTTTCGGTACTTGAAATGAACGTGGAAGATTGTGGAAAAGAACATTATTTTATGATTACCGGAATAAAGGTAGGAGGTGATCTCAACCACCTCTTGATATGTTGTAGAGCAAAGCTCCGTGGAGAGAGCCTACAACTGTTTCCTGAAAACTGTCAACTTGCTGTTTTCGGCACTTATACACATAGAAGTCTACGGGAAGGGACAGTTTGTCGCGATTTCTTGACCAGAGGTATTTTGATAAGTTGTATAGCTAACCAAACTATTTCGAAAGAGGCTGTAATCGTTGCCAGAAACCATCGGGAAGGTAGCCAAAAAATTATGTCAAAAAGCGACATAAGAGGGTTGGGTTAAAATTTCGATTATTTTTACCCGATTATTGCTTTATGGCGGCCATTTTTTCAATACGACGGCCTTGTTACTGGAGTGGCGTTGGTAGACTTTATTCCATCGTTTTTATGACACTTTTTTTCGTAAAGAAACAACTGTCGCTTTTTGTTTGCGGTTCGTTTAAAATTTCTATTAGTTTCACCTTATTATTTCTTTATGGCGGCCATTTTCCAAGATGGCGGCATTATTACTACAGTGGCATCGGTAAACTTTATTCTATCGTCTTTGTCACCCTTTTTTCATAAAGAAGCAGTTGCCAGACTTTATGTTTGCAAGTTAGTTATAATTTTGGTTAGGTTTACCCGATTATTGCTTTTTGGCGGCATTCTTCCAATATGGTGGCCTTGTTACTGGAGTGGCGTTGGTAAACTCTATTCCATAGTTTTTATCACACTTTTTTAATAAGGAAACAGTTGTCGGACTTTCTGTTGCAATTTGTTTGCGGTTCAGCTCTATTTTTACCCGGCTAGTAGCTAGACGGGTCGAATTCATTACTTATTAACATGACCCCAAAATACAAAGTTTCCCAAAGTTTTAGGTAATGGGTAAACCCTGTTAATCAAGAAGTTACACAACCCGTTTTAACAAACACAGATCCTTACGCATCCTTCAATTACTTGTTCATGCGTATTCGGGTGTGATGTCCAAAGGCTTACTTACCTCTTCTAACCTGTTTTTTTTAATTAAAACATGGCATACAGATATACACACCCCGCCACACACACACACACATTGTAACCGTGTAGATTATGAGGTATACTGTTGGATGGAATCATTACTGTACTTGAATCTCATAATCTCTATATATAACCGCATATCATTAGGTATACCTTGTATTTTAATTGATCTAGGTCTCACAATCCCGTATGTAGCGGTATAATATCGTTTGTGACCGTGGTTTCACAATCTTGAAGGTTACTGTGTCTCGGTAGAAGGAGCGCACACTGCGAGAGCAAAGCAGATTGAATGAACAGGATTGATATTTGCTAGTATTTATTAGGATAAGATTTATATAAAAACACTTCTGCTGGAAGGACCCTACTAGAATCCAGACAATAGTTTTTATTCCAATACAAGATGAGAAGAATACACTTTTCCACAACACTGTAATACTTGAGATGATAGATTTGAATCGTCCAATATTAGTATCGTTTAACAAGTATTTATACTATGCCAAAAACGTAATAAAAGATATACTCATTCCACTATAACGATGTTTGGTTTTCTTTTTGTACGAATTCTCGGTACGCGTACGCCTTAACCTTCACTCACTTCAATTCAGTTTGGCTTTCCCCTGTATGACGTACTTAATTCACAGAGTTGGACTTTTCCCTGTGTGCTGAGATTAATTGAATAATTGGCTTGCACTAAAGATTATTGAAATTATTCTATAAGGACTAGTCTATACTCGTATTTATCAGTTATCTTCCTTGAAACTGATATTAGACTTATAATGAAGTAAATGCATATACAGTTCTCGCACTATGTTCGTAGACAGCACTAGCCTGAAGTTCATTAATGCAGATAATGCTGAACGTGATCCGACCTAAGTTTTATATTACCGTTCTTCGCTGACAATGTCTCCTCTTCCTCAATTCACAAAGCTAACCACACGTCCATCAACCTTCTGACGTTGGATACTGATGACATTTAATTTGAGACGCTTGTGTACAGCAGGAGACAAGACCTCGAACTAAAACAGTAACACCGTTTTCTGGTATTCAAAATCCTTACTAGATGGGATTTACGCAGGTTACAGCGATGGTTTTCTTCACTCACGAACTTACAACCTTATGGAGACGCTACTGGATACTGTCCGCATTCTGTTCAGACCTTTCTTCCTGCAACTGACTTATCCATTATAGTGCAGAAGATATGCATCCTTAATATAGTAACAATTGCTCCTTGCATCAGCAACTTTCTTCCTCCTATGTTACTCGTTGGTAAGTTCTCTGGAGTGATTAGTGAGCCCCAATCCACGACTTACATACGTAGTGGCGCTACTACTATCCAACGCGACCTCACTAGAGCTGACGAATTACATCCCAGGCGCTAACTTCACAGCTGTAGAATACCAAAACTAGGTAATATATGCATATAGAGGGTTGTTCCTATTCTGTTTCCTCTGACTGTTTGACACCAACTCTCTCACTACTACACAGTCGATGCAATAACTTAAGGCGTGTGGCGAACTTCAAAGCATAATATCATTAACAGATCTTAATTGAATTCGAAAGTTCTAAGTATGGATCAGCACGAAACATTATCTTTTATTAGTAAACCAAAATTATTAACACAATTTTTCTTTATAATCAGTTTTTTAAAGCTAAGTTTTCACCATGGGTGTTCGTCCCGTCTAGCGGCCTTCTGGAGAAGTTTAGTTTCTGCCGCTTTAGCATCATTAAAAGCAAAATGAACATATTATTTATAATTAATTATTGGCGTAAATATTCACTTCTTGTGACGCTAATCTATAACCTTTATACTCTTACTATCATTTTAAAACAAATATAGATAACATATACAAATGAGCAAACGTACAGAATATAAAATGTTTATCGCGTGCCCTGTTTTTCATGTACAGGCGCTCCCTGTCACAACATACATACATTAAAGAGCTATTCGTGGAAGCCTTGATCATAAAAATATATACATGTATTGGACAAAATAATGGAGATACTTGTAGAAAGGGGGTATATTGTAACTGTGCTTGGTAACACTGAGCATTGCATAAATCAACCGGCTTTTGTTTATTGCAGGTAGCATAGACTGTAGTCACTGTACACTAATAGCAGAGTGAGGCAGTGTGGTTGTGGACGTTGTGCAGATGTGGTGAATGATCAGAATGTCCGACTTGACGGAGTTTCAAAGATGTCTAATTGTGGGTCCCCGTGTAGCTGAAGCATCTGTGAGCAAAATCTTATGCGGTGTAACACAAAGCATGGTCTCAAAAGTCATTAACGTAAAACAGAGTCGACGAAACACAATGGTGGTTGAAAGACGAAGCTGCAAGATAGGGACGGTCGGGTCTTGAAGCAGACTGTGACGTCGCAGAAGAAAACAACGGTCGAGAAAGTGACTACAGAAATTAATTTGCACCTAAACGCCCCAGTGTCGTCCAAAACGTTGAAGCGACAACTGCCTAAAATAGGTATCCATGGGCGTGTTGCTATTCCCAAAGACCCTAATAACAGACAAGAATGCTCAAAGGCGACGTGCATGGCGCAATGCCCACAAAAATTGGACATTGGAAGACTGGCAATGTGTCATGTGGTCGGACGAGTCACCCTTTACCCTCTTTCCCACCACTGGACGCATGTCTCTCTGGCGACCACCCTTATACAATGTGAACTGTCTCCGCCCGACTGTCAAACATAGTGGTGGCTCAATTATTGTTTTGGGTGCTACATCATGGTATTCGGTAGCTCCTCTTCTTATATTACACGGTTCGACCACAGCAGCAGTGCGTAGAAAACTCTTGGGTACCCAGGTCCACACAATTGTCCACACTTTAATTCCAGACGGGAATATCATATTCCGGGATGATAATGCTCCATTCAAAACCGCTGTCCCTGTAGAAGAATGGTTTCACGAGCATGCTGATGAGGTTCAACATCTTTCCTGGCCAACGGAGTCCCCAGACTTGAATATCATCGAGCCTCTGTGGGTTGTTCTAGAAACCAGGGTTTGGCGTCGATTTCCACCTCCCTCGTTTCAACCTGAGCTGGAGGCTTTGCTGTATGAAGAATGGCTTTAAATTCCACTCACCACCATTCAGGGCAAGTATTGGTCTATTCCGTTCCGAATTTAAGCTGCATTGCTTGTTAAAGGTGGATCAACATCGTATTAATACAAAATGTGCCAACTTCCACAAATGTTTCCATTATTTTGTCCAATATCGACGCCTAAATGTCCCGGTTTTCAACGAAGAAGGATGGGTAAAATTATCGTTTTTCTTTTCTTTTTACACGATTATATTCTCTTTAATGTACGAGTACCGAAGAACAAAAAAGTAAAAATACAACTTTGAGTACATACAACAACATGGATTTAATTAAGTACACGATTCAACTACCTTTACATTGGGCCAGGAACAAAGCGTTTTGCTGTTCTTTGTCAGTATTATTCTTTGTTTCCATCTGCCTCTTGATTCAGTTATTTGAACCAGTCTTTTTTTTTTTTTTTTAATTTGGCGCTGACAATAACAACGCCAAGAAGGAAAGTGTACTTTGTTTAATAAAACCGGACAAGCACCAATGGGAAATATTTTTAAAATTTCGATAAAATAGTGATATATTAGGTGGAAACCATGTATTCTATGTATTGTTTTATTAACGATTTTAAAATTTTATTTCCGTTTAAGCAACAATAGTTAGGTATTTCCTTTGCTCCTTCGCAGTGGCGGTGGTAAGCAATTGGAACACCACCACCCCCGCGGAAAAAATAATTAAGGGGTCCTTTGATAAAATCCTTAAAAATTACATGATCTCTGAATGTATATGGCCTACAAGATGTATTTTTAACCGTTATGCCTTTGACCTATATAAATACTTCACTGATAACGTAACGGCACGATGCATCTGACTGACTAACGGAAAGTGAGAAAGAGGAACCCGTTTAATGTTCGACGAAAAAACTGATAAACCATAAAATAACATATTACAGTCGCGTCTAAGTAACAATAAAATATAAAATAATAAACATCAGCGGCGGACGGTTAATAGGTTTGACCGGTTGTACAAACTACCTTCTAATATTTTTATAATTAAAATTAGTCGAAAACCACCTTGATTCTTATTCTTATTTGTTAACACACTGTAGAGACCTGCACGGGCCGGGCTAGGCCCGAGGCCCGCAGCCCGGCCCGGCCCGCAGGCCGGGCTAGCTCCGCTTTTCCTATGGGCCGGGCCGGGCCGGGCTCGGGCCGATTAATTGCACTTCTTTAAAGCTGTTCAATAATTATTGACTTTCTTTAAACGATAATTGGAATAAAGTCAATAGTTCAAGTCTGTATGCACGCCACGTGGAGTGAAAGGTATTACAAACAATGCAATATTTACAGTTGGTGTTGCTTAGCGGCTCCACTTTCACTATAGAGGATTAGTTGTTCACCGGGGCGTTGACCCCAGTCGGCAATCACACGAGTGACTGCATGTCCTTCCCTCAATAAATAACAAAAGAAAGTATGCGTATTGAAGCTTCCTCCGCTGATGGTCTGAGTCAGTACCAGAATATGGTCATTGGTCAATCGAACCATTGGATGCCAGGGGGTGAACGGTCAGAGTTGTCTTCTTGATATAAAAGTGAAATGAAACCGCACTCTTTGTTCTTCTCTCCACTTCAGCGACCCTCTGGAAGAAATTGTGGATGAAGTCAGGGTTGCAGTCTAATACGGTGTTAAATACCGTGCAAATGTAGGCTATACTTTGACTGGCTACTTCTTTGCTGGATTTAAGAAACCTGTGACTACAAGTAATCCTACTGTTCAAAGCGAAAGGATTATTTTGATCCTTTGTGTTAGAAATAAATTGAAACGGCAATCCTGTAGAATGAAATTAAAATGACTAGCAAATCTAAGCGCATCACATTGTTCAAACACTCACACAGTCTTGTATGCATTATATATTATTATTATTATTATTATCATACTAGACACAAATATATTGGGGCTCGAGCCAAAACTTTTTAAAATTTATCCTGCCGGACGGGGCTTGGGCCAAGAATGTTTAAAACTCTTCGGGCCGGGCCGGGCTCGGGCCAAGAATTTTTAAAACTTATCGGGCCGGGCCGGGCTTGGGTCAAAAACTTCTAAAGCTTTCCGGGCCCGGGCTGGGCCGGGGCTAGGTACATTCGGGCTGGATTGGGCTCGGGCCAAAAAATTCGGCCCGTGCAGGTCTCTAACACACTGAACGTCACTTAATCATTAGACCCAAACCAAACCGACACACACACACACACACAGAGTGGTTCCATCCGTCTCGGGCAGCAGCAGCTCGCTTGCTTTCAGCTTCGTTTCCTTCAGGTTGCCAACCGAGAACGCTAAGGAACTTTTGGGCATCTCATGGGGTGAAGACAGTGCAGAAGGCTACGGGGAAGATCGTTGCCTCATAAGAATCTATATGTTAGCACATTTTGGGCAAACGAAGTGTCGCTGCTTTGCACTAGATAGGCGGGCGCTCTTCGCCCTTGTAGAATTCCTGCATCCTGCCATGTGGACAATTTCCACTACCTGCTTCAGGAATAATTTCTCGCAACTATTTACTTCTCTGGTGGTCAATGAAAGGCAGCCGTTTTAAATTTTAAATGAAAGAGTATTTCAAGTTGGACAGTCTAGGATAAAATATATCTGATCGAAAGTGCTTCTTAGAATTATTTCTCTGGAATAATGTCCGAAAATAAGAATACTAATTCTTGATTCTTTTGCTTTGGTATTCTGAAATGTTACCCGTTACTTTAAATCAGCCTGCCGATCCCAGCTATTCTGAGTAAAGATTATCTCAGCTCAAGTCGGTGAATGTTCAAGTAGTACGTAATTCTGATTAAGTAGAAGAAACTCTGAAACGTATGAG
The DNA here is from genome assembly GCA_022664845.1 of Lepisma saccharinum. Taxonomy (NCBI): domain Eukaryota; kingdom Metazoa; phylum Arthropoda; class Insecta; order Zygentoma; family Lepismatidae; genus Lepisma; species Lepisma saccharinum. Next base: position 81,363 of record JAGDQP010002056.1, on the reverse strand, counting down.
AACTCTAGCCTATATAATTTTCAATTTTACACCTTTTGTAAAACCAGAAAAAGGATGAAAAGTTAAACAAAACATGTAATAGCACTCACCGAGTAGCCGTAAATTAGTTGATAGAATTAGCTTCGCTTTCGCGAAGTCGTTGGTTTGATCCAACACCCGACCATCCCGGCTGAGGGTTTTTCTTTTCACACCAGCCAAATGCCGAGATGGTATCTTCAACTTATGACCTGGCATTCTCTTTTCACATCCTTTCCCCTACCCTACCGAGCCCTAAGCCACCCTAATAGCTAAAGGTCATAAATGAATTTAATTCAATGTAATAGCACCATATACGAACTACGAAGAATAGGACCGGTTTCACGGGAACTTCTATTTATACGGCATGCGTAGCATCTTAATGCTTTAGTTTGTCACAAGAAAAATAGGAATTTGTTAGAGACTGTTCGTAGTCTTAATTCAAGTGGCCATTCCAGTATTCCTCTGCTTGACTGATGTATGCCTCGGAACGACGTGCTCCGGAGTGATTCCACGTTGAACCCCGGCTTTAACAGGTTAGAGCACATTAATGCACAGCTCGTGCATATGAAATTTTTCATCTGGTGAAATTCGTGAACAATTTTAATTCCTGTTGCAATTCCTTCTGACATGATTATAAGAATGAGCTTAATTGATTTGTTCCTTTCCTCGTCAGAAGACATTCCTCAATAGATGAAACATACTATTAAAATTACGCTTTCATTCTTTATTATTTTTTTTCGATAATTTTAAGTTTTCCCCCAAAAAATTCTCAATGTTCCTCTATTTTTTAAACTTACATTTATGGACCAGACAGTCAGTCAGCTATGGCATAAATATGTCACATGTCTTTGGAATGATGTCTTTTAGCGAGCATTGAGTGAAAGGGAAGAAGGTAGCAATCTACGTGCTATGCCCATATTCGCCTAGTGAAGCTTAAAAAACGATAGAAAATGTCAATTAGTATGATGACCGAAAGAATAGAAACTGTCTGCCTATCCAGTGCTGATCTAAAGTCGGAACGTAACCACAGGATTACGGAAGCTGGATATGTTTTATTTCTTGCTATTTTACAAAGTAGATTAATATTCAACCAGTTATTTCATGTTATTAATTTCCATTAAGGAAACCCTTATCCACTCTCAACGCGATCAAATAAATTCTTTGTTAGTTTCAGAATATTACAAAGTACAAAACTTTTTCCAATAGAGAATGCCAAAGTTATCCTTGAATCACTTAGGGTTCAAGAAAGAGAAATTCTGCGCATCCTATTTTGTTTCATTTGAAACATGAAATGTTGCTTCAGGAGTCGCCACTGCCATTTAAAAAATATATATATAGTATATTAATTTATTCCCTGTAAGTCCCTACAGCCTGGTGGTGTTGTTGTGTTACCTAGAGCGTGTTGTTATTGTTATTCAATAATAATAATAATATAATGCGAAAGGTGTGGTAACATTTTGTGCACTACCCACAGTCCAGACCACGAGCCGCCACTGATAAACATATAACTTAGAAACTTGCCTAACTTTAAATCATTATGTCAGACACCTACCCACCCCACCCGCGCGACGAGGACCGCGGGGGTCTTATCGCTGCCACTGCTCCTTCGACCAAAGCACATTTTTTTTGCAATTTTAGGAGTTAGTAGCGACATAGCCGTCAATGTAATTACTTGGGCGCTGTTTTTTTTTTTTTTTTAAACATAAAACTGATGTCATTTTTAACGCAACGAAGTTAAAATGTTTACCTTTTTTTTTTCATTTTGCAAATTTCAAAGATTTTCGTAAATTAGCAGCATCTCGGATTTTCACTTTTTAATTTTAGCAACCCTAATACATATTGAATAACGACACCTATTATTATCACAGTATTAACGGTTATCTGAATTGAAGATAGAATCTTGAGTTGTATAATGTTTAAGGGGGAGGGAAATGGTGGAAGCACACGTAATAGTACGTCTTGTTCTTATGGTTGGCCATTGGATCGATAACTCTTTTTCTTGCAAGAAAGTCAACTCCTCCCCTTCCTCCCTCGCAGCGCCAGAAATTGCAAAGAAAGAGGAAGAACAACAATGTACGGAGAACCCAGCACACCAAAATATGAGAATCAAGAAACATAGATTTTCAGTGGGAAAGAATTTGCAAGAGAAAATAACATAATTCCATTTAGTAACTCCCATTTTGTGTGAAATAAAGAGCCGCTATTGTTGGATACGAAATTTGCCAGAGCTTTTTAGTTCGATACTTACTCAGTGGATATTCCTTAATTTTTAGGTTGGTGGACCTAGCAGCGCGAAGTCACAGAAGTCAGATCTCCTTACGTTGCCTATGCAACACGTAATGTAACCAAATGCCGTCTGGCAACAGGCCAAGATTCAACTCTTTTTAACGGAGTTAATGAATACAGTTACTGCTTTCAACAGGACGAGTTTGGGCAGGTTTAGTACCGCAACTCAGACCAGCCAATCCGCTGACTCAAGTTCGCACCGACCCGAGTATATCTGACCCGACAAGACCCGTGGTGCGAGTGAGTCTCGACCGGCCCGTTCGAGAGCAGTACATGTAGTGTTCGGAACTGCAGTAAAGTCATGCCCTAAAATATTTTTGGATAAAATCAGTGTTTTTCTCTTAAGTGCCCTTGTACAGTCACGATTAAAACATCCTACACAGCAGATTTTACCTGATTGAAAAGTGAATATAAAGTTTACTTTGACAAGTGTGACAGTTTAATGCGAGCTTAGCAAATAAAACCAAAAAGATTTAATAAGGATGAATGAATCATCTAGTTTACAAGAATCACGGTTGCAAATTTACAAGAATCAGCTAGAAGCAAGTGACTGACAACCTTGTTTCAAGTTGGCATGCTATCTGAGTTATTGGTAATTTCCTGTTAGCAAAAACACTTTGGAGTGGATAGACACAATTTACGTACGGTTTTCTGCAATTGAAAGATTCTGCGATTTTCTATAAGTTACAGAAATCTGTACTCAAATTGATCTGTCTACTCATTCCGAAATTATTCGTAATATAAATTTTACAAACAAGAAGAAAAAAAACTTTTGATCGCAACTGTACAAATATTGATATTTGTAATCATTTACGATATGTAATTGAATAAAACGAATGACCTCTCTGTTAAGATACGTGATAATACCCTTGTACAGACATCGAAATAGCCGAATCAAATACTGTGCCAGTCTATGCCGCAACGTAACCGAGAAGAAACACTGGTTTTATATACAAATACTTCCAAGAAATGATTTTTAAAAAATATAGATGGCTATACAAGGGCACATTCTCGTAATGTAACAAAAGAATCGTTCGTTTTATACAAACATCAGAATGATGTTACTAATTTCAAATAACTATACTACAACAATACGGTCTTGTGTTTATCTTGAATTAAAGAAAAAAAAAACAGCTTTCTGATAAGGCTGATTACACTGAACTAGCCTTGTTAGAAAGCTGTGTTTTCTTAATTTCAATTACTGTACAAAGGCATCATCTTAATTCAACACCGTTCCAAATAATATAACGTTACTTCTAAGTGCTCAAGGGTTTTTGGTCAGCAGCATCGTAGACACATTTTTTCTTCGATAGAGAATTGTCATAAAAAGGATTAATTCGGGGCTTGTTAGAGAGAGAAAAAAAAAACTGTGTAATAAGTTTTCACCTACCAATCTTATTCCTAGCAGTTAGTTAATTAATTTCTCAACGTAAAAATATTTTCACGCTATTAATTAACCTTCTGCGAAAAGAAACTCTTCCGAAACGATACTTCTCCTTAGAAACCCTAGCACATTCTTTTCTCAGGAGGGTATTAAAAATAAAAAAGAGTAACAAAAAAATATATATATGAATGGGATGCAGTTTCTGAGCAAGAATGAGAAACAGGCAGAAACATACCACCCTATTGGACAAAATTAAAAAAAAAAAAAAGTTATGGAAACGTGCGCCATAGGGACGAAGAAAAGGGCAGTCGTTTTTCTTAGGACAAAAATTTTTATGATGATATATTCTGAGAACTGCCATAGCTCATGAAATGTTGACCTCCAAACGCCCACTATATCCCCCTCAGGCTTGTTCAGGGGAAGCTAATACTGAAACTAACTTTTAAAAAGGAAAACAAAAAAAAAGTATAAAAGCAAAAAATATATAGCTGAAGGGAACTGGGAACTGTGAAAAAAAAAACTGATGACCACCGTATCACGTGCTAAACACTTCCTGCAGTTTCAAAGAACTGAAGAAGGGTTGGATATTGTATTATAATTATAGGAATTTATTACAAATATTTTTTAAAGTAGATAACAAGCATAGGGTGGACCGAAAGACAACGCACTGATTTGTATATACTGAAACTAGAGTCTATTCTTTAAATGGAGAATGCAAACCAAATTAAAAAGGAACTTCCAGCTTTAGCCACTACATTAAAAAACTGGCTGATGAAGGCAAAATATATTCAAACATAAAATCAGTTTACACGTTTTCACTGAAGTGAAATTTCTGAAATGGAGATAACTTAACCATATGAAAAGATCCTGCCGCTTTCAGGCTTTGAATTTATTTATGGCTATTGGGCAACTTTGTCTCAGGCCGAGATAGGGTACCGAAGATGTCGGAGAGTCAGTCAGAGGTACCATCACGGACGGCATTTACCTGATGTGGCTAAGGAAACACCCTGGGAAAAGAAACAAGTCAGGATGGTCGGCCGCTTGTATCGAACAAACGACCTCCCTCCCAACGGCAAAGGCAATTCTGTACCTACTAAGCCAATCATAGTGACTACGAATCAGCAGTATGCAGGTCTGATCATTTCCGATTCGTTCTAGTGAGAATTGTCCAGGTTTCTCAGTTTCTTTCAGTTCCACAGCAGGAGAGTTCTGTACTCAAGTCTTCGTTACTCCATTTCTAAACCCGAAAGTTGTACTCAACAAGGGAATAGAAGGTCCATCCATGACAGCATAAAAGTCAAGAGCTCTGACCACTGGACACGCCATGGATCACGAAGTAAATTTTACATAAAAAAAAATCTTTGTTTGGGGCGGTAACAGTATCGACTCACTCAAGTTGCCATTTAATTTCCAAATACTCTTACAAGATATCTATTTTCTCATCATTCACTCTCCCATCAACATTTACGAAAAGGGAGTGAGCATGCGAGGGAAGGACGTCTATGACAGCGTTCCGAAAACTGTGGTCCGCGAGGTCTGCCCTTGGGCAGGCACAGGGTGGTTCGTTGAACCTACCAACTAGTAAAACTGGTCCGCACTTTAAAATAGTGCGGAACGCTGGTCTATGATAACTAAGGAACTGTAGTCGAACGTGATTGTTGTTAGGCGTATCCATCGAAGAACAAAAGAAAGGTTGAAACTCTTTGATATGAAAACGATTTTATTGTGTTAAAATATTTTCAAAATATCTCTAATCGATTCGATCGAGGATTTAAAGGGTAACTTAAAATTGTCACAATAAAAAAAAAAACTTTAAAACTCTACATCTATAAAGCGATTACGTCCGTTTGTCTGTCCTAAATTATCTCACAAACTTAACTCACAACTGGCGTGATGGGAGTTCAACGACATCACGATCATGGTGATGGATGGCCCTTCTGGATTTTCAGCGGTACCAGTGATCGTTTTGTTCCAGTGACTTCTCGTTTTGGGCAACCGTTCTTGTACGCTAGAAGTACGGTCAAATTTCGTCTTCTCTTACCTCTCGTCTCCTCTTACTTCCAATTCCTGTCAATACCCGGAATAGAGGGATCCTAGTCTATTGCGAAAATCTGTACACCCTTTTAAGAGTGTAAACGTCAAGCATCGATACGTACGTATTACAAATTTATTTGGAAACATCTGTTATACGTCTAGGACACCAAAGCTACGTTGCTTTTAAATTTCTTTTAAAAAAAAAACACTTGTTTACCTTGGTCCTAATTTTGAACGCCTTTAAGAACGGGATCTACTATTTTTGTAAAATTCGAACCACCCTCTGACAAAGTGTGGCTGCACACACAATCATTATGCAACCCGAACACCTACGACGTTGTTCGAGGTTGCATGAGACAAAGGATATGATTTCGCGTAGTCTCAAGAGAGTGGCATCGCGATTGGTGGATCTGACTTTGCCGAACCAATCAGAACGCGTGCTGCTTTCCTTCTGCCATATGCAATTAGTGTATAGCCAACCAAACACAAAAAACTATATGAGTGTGTGTAATACTCGTGTATGGGAGAACCCACTGTTGCCAACTTCTTATACTAAAAGTTACTAGATTTAGCGTTTAAAAAATGAATTTCTAATACTATTTCTTACTAGAATTATCGCTGCCACAGTTTCAGTTTCCAACCTATTTCTCAAATTTGACTTCAACTGTAAAACTTTTCAATTTTCATTTCAAGTAAGGCCATCATAAAATTTAATTAAATTCACTGAATCGTTGGTTAAATATATTTTGATTTTCAGTCTATGCAATGAGATTGTGCCATAGACCAAATCCGTGGTCAAAGTATTAACAAAGTTACTGTAAAAGTTATTTGCTTCTGTATAATGTTATTAGCTATTACCCTAAATCCGCTAAATCTAGCGGCTTCTCGCTAAAGTTAGCAACAGCAGGTGAACTGTATTAGTAGCAGACAACAGTAGGTGGTACGCCTGCAACAGTGTTCAACGACGCCACCATACAGTCCGATTAAGTCATATGAAAAAAGTCTTTAGTGGACGATAAGTATTTTTTCTTTTCTGTTCACAAACAATGTTAGCTACAAATTTTTACAGCATTGTTAGAACATTGAAGGATGTAATTTAAAATATACGAAAAGAAGAAGAGTAAAATCTCTGGTCAATATTAAGGAAGAAATAGTGTATGGTAAAAAAAAAAGAAAGCACAATATCAGTACGTTTTAACGTATCATAAATGAATACACTTTATACCATTTTGAATATAAGTACAAAGATGAATTAGATTAAATTTACCAACGATGAAGCAATAGTAAAATCAAATAAAAAAAAACGCTTTACGAAATGATACAACGAATACATCAGAAGACGAACTGTCACGGGATGACACCAAAGGAAACAACAACAACAACAAAAAGACAGAATAGGAAGTAACAAAGATATTAACATAAAAACTTTAATACAAGAATAGATCAAACACAGTCATGGTAACACCAAAGTAACTACACTTGGAAGGTGATCAAGTGGATTATAAGGATATGGCCAGTTACATTCCACATAGCACATTATGTATATTAGATGTCTGAAGAAGGTATAGAAAGCTATATAACGTCTTAAGGTCTAATTGCGACAACTATTATACGTCTAATAGATAATCAAGATTGATATCTGCAATTTGTCTATAGGTGAATATCTAATATATATCTATTAGACATTCGTACAATGCATTCGCTGTGTGTTTGTCTTATGAGGCAGAGAAATAGACTCGCAAAAGAGTGGAAGATATTGAGATCTTCAAAATGCTATACTGAAGGATGGAATAGATCAATTTGGTAAAAAGGAGAAAGTACCAGGAGGTATAATATTAGTTCAAAGTAAAGTGAAATAGAATAATGACGAAAAATTAGAACAAGAGCTATTAGAATGGGAATGAAATTAAAACATCAATGTGTATTACGTGATGCTTTAGGGGGGAAAAATATTAGTAAAAAAGAAGACAAGGACGGGCAAGTTATATAGCTTTGTCTATGAAATAAAGAACAGTCCAATAAAAGGCTGGGCGGAACTGAAACACCTGGCAAAGGACTGCTAAATATGGAAGGATGTCATCAAGACTAAGAACCAATAAAAATTATGAGAAATGGAGAAGGCTAATTTTGTTTTAAAGGAGCGTCCACATCCTAAAAAAAGTGCGACTTTTCATGTACGCGCTTGTTGCGTCTACAGTAGTAGCCAATAGGGAAATTGCGTCGCGTATTTCTGTTGGCTACTCAACCAAATCGCAAGTACGTGGCTAGCGTGTACATGAAACGGCACCCTAATAATGGACATGAACGTGTTTCTAAAATCACAGTCGGAAAAGCTATTTTACACAGAGCAAATATCCTTTCCCATCTTCCCTTGTTTGTGTGTTTTTTTCTTCTTGATATTTCACTCCTTTTCTTCGTAAATGTTACCGCATTTCACTTCCTCCGCCTATTCTTAAGTACACAAACACGTTATCATTTCAAGACTTTTCCATGTATATTTTATGAAATTGGTAAACGTAAACAAAAATTTGGTGCATCAAAAAAACAAAAAAGGAACACGTGGTTAACACAAAAACAAAGAAGGAAATTTTCTGTTTAACTATGCCGCATTGTTTTCCTTTCCTTGTTTATATATATATATATTAATACTAAGTTTGATACAATAATAAACACAAGTTGGCTACGGGTAAAAAAAAATAATGCATATAAACATATCAGAACTTCCGCATGCAAGCTTAATAAATGGTAAACAATAATTCGGTGCATCAACATAGGAAAAGAAACACATAACTAAGAAAAACAAAGCAGTTTATAGCTACGCCGCGTATTTTCGTAGTTTGTACTTTTTTTTTATATACTGAACAGGAAACAAAATCAAACTGAAGCGTAGGGAGGAAAAAATCAAACGTCGCTTACCAAGCCTTCTTCATACAAAATTTATGTAAACAATAATTTGATGCACCAACAAAAAAAAAAAGGAACATTTAGGTTAACACAAAAACAAAGATTTTTTCTTTTTGTTTTAGCTACGTCACATGTTTTTTGCTGTTTTAATTTGTGTGCTGAGGGGGAAACACACGATTATAGATAGCCAAGCGAGGCGAAATCACATACAGTATAAACACATCATCACTAATCAGGACTTCTGCATGCAAGCTTTATCTAATTGTAAACGCAAACAATAATTTAGCGAAACAAACAAAAAAGAAAACGTATAGGTAACACAAAAACGAAGCAGAAAAATTTCCTGTTAGTATCTACGCTAGTATTTTTCCCTCTTTGTTGTTGTAAATTTCTTTTCCATACTGAAACTAGAAACAAAAGAAACAAGCATACCAATGGAAATGATTTTTTTTTTTTTTTTAAATAATGAAACCCTATCTTGTTTATTCTATGACGACACCGAATATCTACGCTTCGAGAAAAAGAAGCCACACTTAACTTACCAAAGGAAAAAAACTGGCTTAATTTGAATAAAATTTGTGACGTAATAGCCTACAGCGAATTTTTCCCCTTCCTTTCATTAAATCCACGTTTTAAAGGTGTCTTCACATGCTCCAAGGTGTGTTATGTATATGGTATGCATGAAACAAAATATATTTTATATAAAAGACATTGTGATAATCGAATCACATTCAGCGTGGTCCCATTTACGACATTCAACACAGCTATTTTTTTTTCTCTCCTCTGAGTGTATGTATGTTTATCGTCCTATTCTTCCCATCCCACATATGATTGTTTCAGCATATATGTTAAATG